>JAHIAM010006190.1:0-89787 GCA_021605205.1 Aegilops longissima | reverse complement strand
AGGTCTTGTGACCTTAGTTCAAGGAGAATACGGGAGGATTTGGTGTCCGAGCTGCCGGGATCGTGTCCGGACTGTGTTCCTCGAGTTTAAATACTCAACCCTTCCAACGACGAACCGAGAGGCAAGCAATTGAACTGGTCTACCAAATCATTGTTTTCACCAACCTAATCGCTCTATTTCCTCAACTCTTTCATTTCCTCATTACCGTGTTGAATGTTCGTTCATATCTGTGTTTGAAGACTTTGACCAAGACTCTCAATTTCCTCGCCAATTTCTTCACCGCTTGTCTTCATCTTGTGTTATCCTGGTTTACGCTTTTGTACTCTTTGATTGTCTTCATTTCATCATGATGACCATGCCCGCATTCTCTTATGCTTACTTATGAGTACTTATTCCTCATAGAAGTAGTTCTTCTCACTTAGGAATTTCCTCGCAAATTCCTCATTGAAGAATTCATAAAATCGCTTATTCACCCCTCTAGTCGATATAACGCACTTTCAATCGCATCGGCAAGTGTACCCCTTGTTCTGCAGGTGATTTTGGTTTAACCACCGGAGTTTTAGTTATGTTCGACCGCAGGTATGATCAAGGTCTCCACCTGGGTGTCCTACCTTTGATGGGACGGACTACCCTTATTCGAAGAACAAGATGCGAATGCATCTTGAGGCAATTGACAAACGACATCTCGGTATGTTGTGGAAAATGGTGTTCCTCCGCCTCACCTCACCGAACGCTGCCGATGAAGAGATTCAAGCAACTCGATTCTCAAGCGAAGAATATCATATGTGGCTATCTGAGTAAAGGATAGTATGGAAGAGTGAGTGCTTTGAAACTGCGTTTATCTGGGATAGGCTGTCCAAAGTAATGAAGGAGTCTCAACTCATGCCGACTCCTGAGTTGATGTTCTTCGAATCTTCAATCGCTCAAAAGACTCTACAATGAAAATGTTCAACAAACCTTCGATCGCTTCATCGACATCTCAAATGAGCTTGCCATTGGTGCACTTTCGACATCACCGACCATGAGGTGGTGAAGAAATTGTTGAGATCGCTTGATTCCTCATTTCATACTCGCATCGATGATACAAGAGCGTGCGACTACAAGTCACTTGATCCAGCTGATATCCTCGAGGGCTAAATACTCATGAGTTCCAACTTGGCTCAAAAGAGAGATCTCTATGGTTCTAGCTATGGAAAATCACGTGCCTCAAGGCCAAGGCTGTGTCTCGAATCTGATTGTGAAGACTCGGTAGTAGCCTTTGGAGATCCTCAAGAATTGAGCCAGGAGCTAGCACTGCTCGTGAAGAAATTCCGAAGTTCTCAAGACGTGGTCGCTGGAAAATACTCAAGGAGCAGTGATTCCTCATCAAAGGACTATAAGAGAAGACTTTGCCACAAATGCAAGAAACCTGGTCACTACATTCAAGATTGTCCTCAGTGGGAAAAGGAATTAAAGAAGAAGAAATACAAGGATTACAGCCTGATGACGCTTAAGAAGAAGAAGAAATCGTCAAATCTTCATCATCAAAATCCTCAAAGTCTTCTTCTCACAAGAAGAGCAGCTCCAAGAAGGCTCTGGCATTCATTGGCAAGGAAATGGACTCAAGCTGAATCTTAGGAACATGAGGAAGAGGAGGCATCGAAGAATCTGAATCTGTGGCGAAGTCCGGTTTCGCCATCGCTCACAAATAAGTCCATCTTCTACTCAAGAAAATGACCTCACCAACAAAGCTGATGAAGATAGTGATGACTATGTTCCACCTATTGCTTCATGGCAAAGGGTGCCAAGGTACTCAAATATACCTCCTCCCGAACCTAGTGAAATGAATCTGATGAAGATCTCAAGCCCAGCTACTCAAAACTTGCTAAGATTGTCAGAAACAACAAAGGATTTTGAAAAGGTTCAAAACATGCTAGACAAAAGTGATGATATGTTGGGTGAAGAAATGGATCGCACTAAAGCCCCGATCGAAAATCTTCTGACACTTCGGCCTAGGTTTGATAGCCTTCAAGGTCATCATAACACTCTCTTTGTCTCGATCATGAGAAACTTTCTTATGAATTTCTTCAAAGAAAGCAAGATCTTGAGAAGCTAAGAGTGATTTATGAAGATCTTTAGAAGGAGCGCGATTCATTACTTGCTCAACAAATCAGCGCTTCTCAGGAAGAATCTATTCCTCCATGTTTAAAGTGCATTGAACGTGAATCTGTTAATTCTTCACCTGAATGTTCAAATGCTTCAACTGTTACAAATTCCTCACCTGCTCCTCCTATCACTAATTCCTCATCTGAGGACATTGCTAGTATCACTGATGATGTAGGGCTGAAGGAATTGTACATGACAGGCATGTACAAAAGCCTCAAAGGGCATGAGACTCTTTGTGATGTGCTTAAAAGCAGATCCTCAACAGAACCCTAGGAAAGAGGGTATTGCCTTTGAGAGGAAACTCAATGCCGATGGAACATATTGAAGCCTTAGCACACCCCAAACCTCATGGGTTGCCGCAGCGGGACCTCCAGCTGATCCATCTAACTTATCTCGGCTTTACATGTGAATCTCTTGATTCTTCCGATGAGTCATTTGACTCCAACTATAAACTGCTTCAAAAATCAGAATGGTGAAGTATTTGCTAGATATGTTGGCACTAATCGCAGAACGGTTCCCCTATGAAGAAAATCTGGTTCCCAAGAAGTGCCTTGAAAGTCTTCGTGTGAATGTCCTCATGACACCACCTTGTGAAGAATAGGAACCCCAGATCAAACTCTTCATATGGACCAAATTTCACGGGATCAAATTCTCAAAAGGATCAAAGTCCTCATATGATTATCATCGTAGTAACAACTCTGCTTGCAGGTAGAGCTAAGGGCTATGAATATGTGCATTATTCTTCAAACCAATATGTTCAAGTCCTCAAGAATTTCTCTGCTTATTCATATGCTTACCCTAACCCTCTTATGTGAAACGGAATGGATTGGCTTTATGCCACCATTCTCATATGGAGCTCGCAGAGTGATGAACTTTTGCCGCCCTTCAGTATGTGGGTGAAGAAAAAGAACTAATCTCTTCGCAGTAGGTCAGTCCCTGCATTTGCTTTAACCTCTCAAGAATTTGGTCGGGGCCCGACAAAATGCCTCGAAGGACGCAGCTAATCATGAAGAAATGAACTTCATTTCACACGCCCTCATACCGCCTCTGATGAAATTCATCTCGATGAAATTGATATCATATTCTTCACCGATGAAGTATATGAGATCGTAAGTTGCACTAATTCATCTCGCAGGATGATCAACCCAAAGCCAATGAGTGGGTCCTCGATAGTGGATGTACAAATCACATGACCGGTGGCAAGAATCTATTGATGGATGCTCCTTATCACCGCCACATCTGAAGCATATCATTTTTGGCCGACAAAGGCAAAAGTCGTATTGGTCTTGGTAAGGTTGCAATCCCTAAGACATACACATGGACAAAGTCATGCTTGTTGAGTCCTTAGGATACAACCTCATGTCAGCCTCAATGCTTTGTGATCTTGATATGGTTGTTGTCTTTGGCAAGTATCGTTGTGTTGTGACATGGAAGTCGACAATTCCAAAGTCTTCAAGGCTTTAGGAGAGGAGACTTGTATATTGTTGATTTTCTACAGGACCGCAACCAGCCGCAGTGTCTACTTGCAAAGCCGTTTAAGGCTGGCTATGGCATCGACAATCTTGGTCACGTGTCGTGACCCCGATTCCACGCCACATCGACTCAGCCGGCAACACCTCATATCACTTTGCGCCTCACGCATGGTGGTATTCTACCGGTGTCGCTTTACCATGGCCAGTGACCATTTGGCGCTTTTGGCTCACGATATGATAGTGTTGCTAGCATCCATATGACAGAGAACCCTGGCCGACATGGCTAGTCGTGAACCCAAAGCGCACTAACCCATGGGGACAGCATACATGAATCACATCGAGCATGTCGGTCATCAACGTGAATCCGGCAGCAAGCTGGCTAACAGGACTCGTGTATCCCGGCTGTAGCAGTTAGGCAGGGACTCCTTGATGTCACTGCGACATTTCAAGGGATGTATACTGTGAACGAAATGAAACACATGCCGCCACCATGTGTCCAGAAAGCAGAGTGCAAGGGGCTAGCAGGTGACTCGTGAACCGGTCAGAAGGACTACTATCGCTAGGAAGCACTAGACTACATTTCCCCTATATGAGAGGCTGCCAAGGATAAACAACTAGATTGTTGATCCCACACATATCAAGCATTTCAAACATACACACAATATGCTCAATATGTGTAAATACAACATGGCATCACAACATAACTCTACGACTCAAATATTTATTCATTAGGCTCCGAGGAGCGAGATATTACAAACATGGGTCTCATGACCCAACACTCAGAGCATACAAGTCAAAGCACAAGCGAAGCTAAACATGTCCGAGTACGTATAACTATAAATGAAAAGGGCCGAGAAGCCTGACTATCTACCAGATCCTGCCGAGACACAAGATCAGAGCTGAGGTAACAAGCTAAACGTCAAGTCCAAATGGAACTACTAGCAAGACCGACGCCTTCGCAAAACATAAAATAGGCAAACGTGAGTACAAACGCATCAAAGAAGACTTACATCGTAATCTAACTACATATGCATCATTATCAACAAAGGGGTGGTGGAGTTTTGACCGCAGCAAGCCAGCTTTGACTCGTGGCTATCCTATACTACGAACGCAAGTAACTCTTTGAGGTGATGCATTAACGAGTCCACATATTCACCATATCAATACACCACTATGGACCCGCCTCCTGCCTCCCCACGAGAACGCCATCCATAGCACTCACGCTTATCTTATGATTTTAGAGTATCCACTTTCACTTGTCTATGAACTGATATAGGCAACCCGTAAGTCCTTTTCCATGACACGCTATTCAATAGATCATATTAACCCGGAGGGTGTACTTCACACACGCTCACCACTTACCGCCACATACCACATGTACCGACAACCTTCAAGTGGAAGCCTAACGGGGTGTCGGCCACGGCCTACCTAAACACTCAAGTCCCTAGTCCAAGTTTATCGCCTATTCGGGTTCCATCCGCAGGAGTCCGCCGAGGTTTCCACTAACGGCCCCGAATGATGTGCAGGGTTCCCGAGATACCAAACGGCATTCGCAGACACCGGCCACGGTGTATCTACCGCATCATAGCTCACCCCTAGGGTCAGCGCCACGCACGGCCTCCAACACATATCCTACAAACACCGTAAACTAGTTGCAACTCCCCGGACAGGGTGGTTAAGAAGCTGAGAGGGTCCATTGGTTTCGGGCCCAATGCGTGGTAGTAATCGCTTCATGGATCACAAACACGTAACTCGGGCTCCCCGAGGATCTGCAATGAGACAACCCACCATGTACTCCTACATGGCCTCTCACCGCTACTCTTTACCAAATCGTGTTCTACACTTAGCTCACACACAAGAGGACATGTTCACACACCTCCGATTCATCCCCGATGAATCAGACCGACTCAACTCTAAGCAAAGAGTGTGCATGACAAACAAGCATGAATGAGTAGGCACAACATGGCTCAAGCAACCCTACCATGCTAGTGGGTTTCATCTAATCATCGTGGAATGACAAGTCATGCAGAGGATAAGGTTCAGCTACCGCAGCAAGTAATGATGAATCGTTGTTGTCCCGATGCAAGAAAAGAGAGCAGGAGCAGAGAGTGGGATTGTATCGAAATGAACAAGGGGTTTTTCTTGCTCGCACTTCAAGATAATATAGTTCTTCATCGGTGTCATCGAATTCATCGCCGGTACGCTGCCTATCGACAAGGACAAACACCGCAATCGAGAAAGAACACAATCAATGCAATGCACATATATGATGCATGATCATGTTAAGGAACCAATTGACCTAATGCAGCAAGAAGCTGCTAATTGAAGTGAATTCAAACAATGTTAAACTCAACTCCAAATACTAGTTCATAAATTACCCTAATCATGATTCATCCTATTCAGGAGGTTAACTTGTTCAATCATGCATAATTTATTTGATTTAGAGTTACGGTTGATTTTATATGATTTTTAGAAGTTTGGGGTATTTTCTGAAATTTATAATTCATTTCTGATTTATTTTAATTCCAAAATACTTTATCATACAAGATGACGCCTGTGGTGACGTCAAGAAGTCAATGTGGTTGGCTAGAGTCAAACCTCGTATGCTGACCCACGGGTCGAGACATTAGACTAACTAATTTTAGTTAGTCCTAATCCTAGGTTTAATTAGCGTATGGCCCACACGCCGCTGAGAGAGGGGTCAAACTTCGGGCGACGGGTCAAACCCTCGCTGGTCAAGGCAGCCAACCCGCACGGCGTTTAACCGCCGCGAGGCCGTATGCGGCGCGCGGTTCGGATTTGGTCCTCCGTCGACCAAATCAACGGCGGAGATGCGCCACGGTCAGGTCCGGTGGACTTGCCGCGAGTGGTGCAAAGGCGTGCAAGGGGTGGCCGGAGATGACGCCGGCTGCCGAGCCAGCGGCGGTCGGAGTTTCAAGCGCCGATGAAAACGACGACGCTGCACGGAGGACCTACGGTTAGCACCTACGCTTTCTATGAGAGATCACGAACTGAACGGAGGCACGACGGAACCAAAAGGCCACCGGAGCCTCGTCGGGCGGCGAGCTGCAGGCGGCGCGGATTCGGGCGAGGTGGTTTGGTGGCTACAGCGCCTATGGGGAAGAAGAGAGAGATGGACGGGACAGGGCTCACGGCGAGCCTGACGAGGAGGTCGGTGAGCTCGGGGACGCCCTGACGGCGCGAATCGACGGTGAGGGGCTCGGTGCCCGAGGTTGAAGATGACCGCGATGACGACGCTTGGGGCGCCCGGTAGGCGGGGTCACGGAGAGGACGAGGGCGACGAGGCGGGCTTTTGGACGGTCAAGGAGGCGAGGGAAGCACGGTGGTCACGGTGATGCATTTAACGGCAAGGCCAAGGCTGGTGCGAGGGAGGGAGGGAGAGCAGAGGAGGAGAGAAGGCACGGAGAGAGAGAGCGGTCCAGGGGTGCGTGGGCGTCATGAGATGTCCAGGGGGAGAAGGAGGCAGCCAGCAGGAGGAGGTGGCTGGCATGATGGCCACGCCACTGGCATCGCTACCGCCTAACGGGCGCGAGGAGGAAGGCGACAGGAGCCAAAGCGGTAGGGCAATAAACAGAGCTCGGCCGGTTGGCTGGACATGTAAGTTCCTGTGAGTCTCTCGCCTATTTCTGTTTTATTTCTTTTCTATTTTCTATAATTGTGTTTGCTTTTTAATAAAATGCTGTGGCATTTCCAAAATCATGAAACCGCTCAATGTCACTGCTTGAATATTTCCAACAACAAACATTTCAGCTTGTGATTATTTGAGCACCTAAAATATTATTTAGCAATTAAATGCCCAAATGCAAATACCATATGAATTAATTCAGAGCCCAAATATGTCATGGAAAATGTGCATCACCTTCGTTATCAAGCTTTCAAGATTTTCCAAGAATGATGAACATTTTTGGAAGCCATTTGATTTTCGAAATATTTTGTTGAACCTAGTGAATTCCTTTAATGCTAGGGTTTAGGCAATCCCCATTTCAAGTTTCTTAAAATTTAAACATGATGCATGGATGCTAAAGCAAAACAAACAAGGACTGATCTGGGCTGTGACATCACGCAGCATGAGGAATTTGCACACGCCATGCATTTAAGAAGCATGTCATTGGCATTGAGAATGTCAAATTCCTCAAGGATCACTTGTGTGGAGCCCGTGAAGCTGGAAAATGACCAAGGCCAAGCATCCAATAAGACTATCATGACCACTACTCGTCCATTCGAATTGCTTCACATGGACCTCTTTGGTCCTAATCATTACTCAACAAATACTAATGATGCATCTCTATATGGCTTTGTTATTGTTGATGATTACTCATATACATGGGTACACATTGTTACTTACAAACATGAAGTGCAGAAGTCTTCAAATGATTTTCCTCGAGGGCTTCAATCAACTTTGGTGTGATGATCACACATCAGAGGACAATGGAACCGAGTTCAAGAATTCGTCTTGATGACTATCTTGATGAACTTGGTATTACCCATGAGTTATCTCGCCCTTATACTCCTCAAAGAAATGGCGTCTGGAGCGCAAGAACAGTAACTCTTGTTGAGATGGCTCGTGACTATGCTTGATGAATACAAAACGCCTCGCCGCTTTTGGATTGATGCAATTGATACCGCTGTGCCACATCATCAACAAGAGTATATCTTCACAAATTCTTCAAGAAGACTGCCTATGAACTCCTCACCGACAAGAAACCCAATGTGAGTTATTTCAAAGTCTTCTGCTAAATGCTGGATTAGAGATCCTCATCACAATGCTAAATTTGCAACGAAAGCACATGAAGGTTTTATGCTTGGTTATGGAAGGACTCAGACACCTACAGTAGTCTTCAACATCGCTTCTTCACAAGATTGTTGATATCAGATGCGGTTCGATGAAACTAATGGCTCGCAAAGAGAGCACCTACCTTCCGTGATGATGAACCAGCACCAGAGGAATCTATCGTTCAAGGCTACCGAGGATGTAATTCCCATCAAGAATCATCAAGAATTCATTCCTCGATGCGAAGAACGCTGTCGATGCACCAAGATAATGTCAAGAAAATGGTGTCAAGAAAATGCTGATCAAATTCCTCGACGACAACCAGCTCATCCTCGCTGCAAAAAAGAATTGCAAGTTGACAAGATCATCGATGACATTGAAGTGGCAGTCCTCTCACACGCCAAAAGCTTCATATTTATCTAACTTTTGTGGGCACTATGCTTTTGTCTCTATCACAGAGCCCACTAAGGTAGATGAAGCATTTCGAGCCCGAGTGAATTCAGGCAATGCAAGAAGAATTACATCAGCTCGAGCTCAACAATGTCCGAACCGTCAAACATCCAGATCCTCGCAAGCATAATATCATTGGCACAAAGTGGATCTACCGCAACAAGCAAGATGAAAATGGCCTTGTGGTGAGGAATAAGGCATGACTTGTAGCTCAAGGCTACACACAGTTGAAGGAATTGATTTTGATGAAACTTTTGCACTGCTAGACTTGAGGCTATTCACAGACACTTGCTTATGCTAACTATCATAATATCACTTTATATCAAATGGATGTGAAAAGTGCATTCTCAATGGTAAGCTTGAGGAAGAAGTATATGTTGCTCAACCCCTGTGTTTTGAAGATCCAAAGAATCCCGACAAAGTCTTCAGACTCAACAAGGCCCTCTATGGTCTCAAACAGTTCCCACGGCGTGGTATGATACATTGAAGGAATTCTTCGAAGAATGGCTTCACACCCGTTCACTCGACCCTACTCTCTTTACTAAATCATATGATGGTGAACTGTTTGTGTGCCAAATATATGTTGATGATATTATCTTTGGCTGTATCGACCAACGTTATAGTGATGAATTTGCCTATATGATGAGTGAAGAATATCAAATGTCTATGATGGAGAATTGAAATTCTTCTTAGGTCTTCAAATTCACAACAACACAATGGCATATTCATATCTCAGAGAAATACCTCAAAGATGTCCTCAAGAAATTTGGCATGCAAGATTGCAAAGGTGTCAAAATTCCTATGCCCACAAATGGCCATCTATGCACCGATGAAAATGGTATTGACTTCATCACAAGGTATACCGCCCATGATTGGTTCTTTATTGTACTTATGTGCATCTAGGCCAGATATAATGCTTAGTGTTTGCATGTGTGCCCGATTTCAAGCTACACCAAAGGAATCACACCATAAGGTCAGAAGCATATTCTTCGATATCTAGCTCACACACCAACACTAGGATTATGGTACCCCAAGGGCTAAACTTTTGATCTCATTGGATATTCTGACTCTAACTATGTCTGGTGATCGTGTGGACCGCAAGTCAACATCTGGTACTTGTCATTTCTGACGATCTTTGGTCCGTTGGTCCTCAAGAAACAAAACTGCGATCACCGCTCATCATGGAATCTGAATACATTGCTGCTGGCTCTGTTGTGCTCAATTGCTGGGATGAAGCAAACTCTCAAGGACTACAGCATCAACGTGAAGAATGTGCCTCTCATCGTGACAATGAGAGTGCCATCAAGATTGCTCACAACCCAGCCAAGACTCAAGACAAAGCACATTCAGATTCATCATCGCTTTCTTCGTGATCATGTGTTGAAGGGCTTATATTCCATCGAGCATGTGAAGACTCAAGAACAGCTAGCCGACATCTTCACAAAGCCCTTGGATGAGAAGAGATTTAGCAAGTTGCGTGTGAGCTAAATATCTTAGAATCTTCAATGTTCTTGAAAAGGACACACATCCTCACACTTATGCAAAATTGATGACTTAGATGTGCAACACATGAAGAAACGCTTTTCTTCAATCAATGAAGAATAACACTCTAAGTGTGAAGAAATTAATGAAGAATTTGATTCTCGTAACCCTACGACAATTGTACGCTGTGTCTGAAATCATCATTCTTATACGGTGGGTCACGCCACCACCAAAATTGAAAATCTTCAATTTGAGTTTTTCCTCGTTTTGAAATTCTTCAGTTTTTCAAATTCTTCAACTTTGCAAAATCTTCACTGCTTTCCGCTTGTCTTTTCTATATATATATATATATATATATATATATATATATATATATATATATATATATATATATATATATATATATATATATATATATATGGGTTTATGTCCTCTACAACATTCACTTATGGCAATTTCTTCAAGTTGTTTTTCTGCTAAGTGAATGTGATCGACCTTCCCTCTATGCTATACTCAACCCAAGCTATTCACAAATTCTTCATGTGCGTCTATTTGAAACTCGCTCAAAATCTTCACTGTCCTTGTCACCAAGAAATTATGAACGAACTTTTAACTTATCTTATCCAAATTTTCGCTTTGCCATCAAACCATTCCGCATCCCATGATAAACTTATCTATTCACCCACGATCTAACACAATCTCCACTTTTCAAGACGTGGGTGACACATGTCGTTTAATGAGAAGGGTCAGGCACGCTCATTCAAAATCTTCGCACTAATGGTTTTTCACCATGGCTATATATACCCCTCTCCCTTCCTCACTTCCTTTACTCCGCCGACCGCCTCTCTCTCGCCGAGCTTCAAACCCTAGCGCCGCTTACTCCATCGTCACCGGTGAGGAAGAGCTTCACCGCCTCGACTCGTCGCTGCCATTGATTGCAACCGACCGCTGAAATCTTCACTCCGCCACAGCCAGAAGCTGTCTTCCTCCGCCGAAGTTAGGGCGTGGAAATCTGAACCGATTTAACTTCTAATCTACACTTCTCGCCTCGTCGTGTTCTTCACTGGGTAATTAAAAGTTACTTTTATTACTCGCTTGATTCTCAAACCTTCCCGAAAATCTTCAAAGGTGTTTATTCTTCAAATCTTCACACATATGAACACCTCAAACGAAATATGCTCTTGATTCGCTTTCTAAGCAATGATTTTTCAAGATTCCTCAATTGTGTGGATCCTCGATCTATACAACTCGAACCTAAGACAAAGATCGCTTAGTGAAATTCTTCAAGGCTCATCCGTCAAATTCTCAAACTAGTTCTTTTGAAAACCTTCCGAGAACGATATGACCTCTCCAAATTCCTCGCAACTATGCTCTGCTCACAGTGTACTCATGTCCGCCGTTGAATCACTAGGTTCTCATCAACTTAACTCATTTGTAGCGCTCTCAAAGAAAAGTTGCATACTTCTTCAGAGAATTCGATTGTTCAAATTCCTCACCAAGAATATGGCGTATGAAAGAAGCAACAAAAGGAGGAAAGAGGCCTCGAGGTCATGACTGCTTGAGATTCCCGAGGACATCTATGCCGACTATTGCACACTGATGAAGCCAAGTTTGGCAAAGAAAATAAAAATCAGCGCAAGGTGCGATTCAAAGGATTGAAAGGAGATGGGCAAGGAATGGAGGAGTATGATATGTTACTCCAAAGTACATGAAGAAATTCGACCAATCCTCCATGCCCAAGAGCTCCATTGGCACCGCCCAAGAAGTCGACCCCACCAAAGATCAAGCGTGGTGAGGACTTTCTTGAAGAATGGGCCAAGCGCCAAGCCAAGTTGGCGAGACAAGCCAATGAGGCAAGGAGGAAATTTAATGAGGACTCGCCATCGCTGCAGCCATCGAGGTCACCGCCAAGCCAAGAAAATCTATGGCAAAGAAGCCCGCGACACAAGCCAAGTGCTTCATCAAGAATGCCCTCACGGCAAATTCCTCATGCTGCACCTCGCCCTCCCAAATCCTCAGCTCCCACAAAGTCCTCAGCAGCCTCGGCAAAGTCCTCGCACTGCAGCATCCGCCACATGCCAAAGGACTGCAGTATCTCCATTGCTCTCGTGTCTCAAAGAAGTTCTCACCTGCACCAAATTCTTCATCAGCCCAACTCGTCAAGACTAAGGCAACAATCGGACGAGGTCCTCGCCAAGCCCCAAGAAGAAACATGTCGCCCAAGTTCCACTCAAGATGATGAGGTCGATGATGATGAACTTATGGAAATCATCGAGATAGGCAAGTAAGGGTCATAGAGCCAAAGGCACACCTGTGTCACCGCTGTTGGATCCAAGAGCGATCCTAGACTACATTGATCTCCGCACAAGGACCCAAACACTCCTATGCCTCGACTTCAAGTTGACACCGCCAAAGTCACATGTCGACTCATTTCATCCAAGAGGAGAAATGGAAATTTGATAAGGCCAGAGATCAAGAAATCGCAGATGTAAAAGAGAAACTGCTGAAGAAAAATGTTGTCAAGATGACAATCAAGAACTTGTCAAGATGCAGCTGACATCAAAGCCCTCAAAGGACAAATTTGACTCATATTATGCTGATTGGCAAGGAGCCAAAGTCGATTTGTCAACCGACGAAGAAGTTCACAAATGTTGCAGCCCCAACGCAACAAGAAATTCCTCAAGTCAAGCTTCGCCCGCCGAAGAACATGCCAGACCACTGATGAAGTTCAGGCTCAAGAAAATGCTAGTTCCAGGCTGATGACTCCATTCCAGCCACGAAGAAATTGCTGTGGCATCCACTAGTGGTGCGCTCAAGAAATCAAGAAGTCGTGGCAATCAGATCGCCATGCCGAGGAAATTCAACCAGATTCCTCGCCCTCCCCGCGCCTACACCAACTCCAATCCTTTCATCCTGATCCGATGTGAAGAAGACCAAGGCTGCAGAGCGAGTTGTGTGAAGAAAAGGAAAGATCACCGCTTCAAATTCTTCACTCAAGAAAATGAAGCCTATGACAAGCTCTTTTGAAAATCCGATCGATGTTGTTCCAATTTCTCCATTCCATCAAAGGACCTTGTTCCTTTTATGAAGAGTATGAGATCCCAAGCGGATCTGATGAAGAAAATCATTCTGCTGCTTCATCGTGAGCGGATTGATGAAGAAATTGAAGTGGATGCAACCTTCAACCCCAATCATTTCTCGCCTATGCCTCAGCCATACCAAGAGGTCATGCGTTGAGGAAATTGAAGAAGATGTGGATATTGAAGCATTAACGCCATGATGAATGATGACTTTGGGAAAGTCAAGATCCAAATTCTCCACTCTTCACCCCAATCCAACAGATTCCTCACCCCTACTCCAACAGTTCAAATGGGCTCAAGAAACTCATCCCACTTCATCCAGACATGTAGAAATTCCAGCCACTAGCATCGATGAACCTGCCACCGCTGATCCTCGATCGACATGAAGAGGAACCAGAAATTCTCACCAAGAACCTGAGATTGCGATTCCAGAGGTCGTGATACAACTCATCGACACTCCATCGCCAAAGCCAAAGAATCCATTCTCAACAAAGCAAAAGTTCAAGGCTGAAGATTTCTTCAAGCGAGCACGTATTCTTCACTGACATAATCCATATGATTCTCGCTCGATAAGGAAGAGGCGCTTCGACTACTAGTCAAGCCAACTTCTATTCCTCTTTGCTATTCAACAAAGACAAAGTCTTCGATCATGCACATATTCCTCATGTGGACATGGAATCTCCGCCAGCTTTGAGCCACCCTCGTTCTTCATGATGCAGACTCCTAAATTTCTACATCGACATCTGTGGATTGGAATGAAGAACTCATTCTTCAATTCTATGTGACGCTGCACATCACCGAGACGCTCAAGATGTGAACTCATGGGTGTTGGACTCGATGTCCGAAAATACTCACTACAAGGCACCAAAGAATCGAATTGCTTCGTCCTTCCTCTCAGTCCTCCCTTGACGGTGCTCGCAGTATCTACAACTAACTCGAAGCCAAATCATTACATGCAAGTGCCGATGAAGCCAGACATGCACTCTCAAACCAAATTCTTGTCAAGGAATTATTGTATGTGCCTCGGACCGTCTATCGATTCGACGAAGACAATGAGTCCTATCAAAGGCCACGACTCAAATGATGAAGAAGTCGCTGGCATCATGAAGAATATGCTTTTCAATATCATTCATGGCATTCCCGCCAACTTCCATGATTTCTTCATGAGGACTCGCTAACATTGCAATGTCACCATTTGAGTCAAGCCTTATGCACCATGGATTATGAGATTCATCGTGCAAGGTCTTCACTCAATTACAAGGCTGATACTCAACCACTTCAGCTACTTGCTCCAATTGAAGTCCTCAAACGGACATTTTCCTCACCGATGACAAGGGCAAGGCAACGCACAGATTGATGAAGGCATTCGTCCATTGATGGTCAATTTCAAGGCTGCATCCTACTCCACCAATGATGACTCGCTACACATGACTCGCTGCAATACCTCACCAAGCAAAATCCTCAAGCCACATCACCTGTGGTGATGACTCGATCGTGAGTTACCCTCGCCTTCATCAAGGTTGATCGCAATCATAAATGGGTCAAGCGTCCGCTTGGTTCAATTCTTCACAACATGACCTCTACACACAATGCAAAGAAGAAAACCAATACTACCTCCATGAAACCTTAAACCGCACTGGCTGTTCTATCTCATGTCTATAGCGCAGAAGAACTCAAGACAATGGGTCTCAAGGAAGAATTTGACCGGTCTGCACCTCCACCAAGAAGTACAAGAAGGTCAAGGTTCCTTCCTTGGTAGCTAGCTCCTATTCTTCATCGTATGACACCGATGAAAATGAAGACTTGACGACATCGCAAGCAGCCCTACTACGACAACCGACTCGATAACGCCGGGCGCCTCCTTCATCAACTTGAAATTCTTCGTATGCTAGTCCTCGCTTTCAATCCTTTGGTCATTTGATGACAAAGGGGAGAAATCTGAGTTAGTCTTCAAGCGGGTCTATTATATGGGAATTTTTGCTAAGTTACAACTCTCGCTCTTCCAAACTTTTATTGATCGAAGTTGTAATCTTAAACCCAATGGTGCTCGATACTTTTGATGTGTTCCTCTCGCATGCTTATTCCTCGTTATATGTTAATACACGATGTCAACTACATCACCACCATATTTCATCATGCATTTCAAATTCTCATATTATATGTCAAATGCGTATGAATTACAAGATATAGGGGAGATTCCATGATTAAATCCTTCAAATGTGCATTGCCTCAAAAGCAAATTCCTCACTATGCACATCTTCGGGGAGTTCTTCTATATCTTTTTGAGAATCGATGACAGGGAGAAGTCCCCAATCGACTTTGTATTAAGGTGTTAAAGGGTTAGTACAGTCCCAACAAACCAGTCCAACAGCCCACAACCCTACTTCACAAGTCACTACTACATGAAAAGGGGGGGTGAGAAGAAGAGTTATGTATGGTGATATCCCCTAATTACAAGGCATCTACTAGTGATGTAATATAAGGAGCATGTTCTGCTGGCCCTATGGACCAAAAGAGCAAAACCAAATTCCTCAATATCAGTATTTACACTTCATATGTTTATCCCTGCTGAAAACTTAACCTATATTGTCATAATCACCAAAAGGGGAGATTGTAAGTGCATCTAGTGCCCCTTAGTGATTTTGGTGTATTGAAGACTTATAGGTTAAGGGACTAATGCGCTTGTGAGTGTACACAGTGTCTATAAGTCTATGAGGAGTTTGATATTTACAGAGAAAGTCGATTTCTAAAATGAAGTTCTTCAATCAAGACTTTGATATTCTCAAGACTTTCAAGACTTTGAAAGTGAAGAAATTGGTGTGACCTTGAAGACTTGGTATTCATATGAGGAACATGAAGCGGAAGACTTCGTCAGAGTTTCGCTTTTTTTCTTTCTTGAGTCATAGGAAACACCGTGCATCGTTAAAGGGGGTCGAGGAAATACTAAGGAAAAATTTCCATGTGATGCTCAACTCAAAATCCAACACCTACCAATCCCTTCGAGTGAAGCCTTTGAAATCTCATACATTTCACCAATTTCTTCAAGGATGAGACGGTTCTTCCGTCACCGAGGAATTTGTTCTCGACCGAGGAGTTAGGAATTCGCCAAAGGCGGATTGCCTACACAAAGGAGGAACATGATAGCCCCGAGGAATTTGAGAGTCAAATTTCCAATCTGTTGTTAAAGGCGCGCCACCTGTCCCAAAATATCTTATCCACCTAACGGTCATATCATTGAAGGGCATTTATGTCTTATCATGTCGGGTTGCCCTAGGCTATAAATAGCCGCCTCTACAACCACTAGCTGGTTGGCTGCCCCGAGAGAACTTGACACTTGTCATTTGAGAGCAACCCATCCTCCGAGGACTTTGAGCGAAAATCATCGAGTGAGGAAAACCCAAAACCAAACCCCATAAACCCAAAGTGATTGAGCATCATCAAGAGATTGATCCCGTGGATCCAACACTTGTTACCTTTGAAGACTGTGGCTTCTTCCAGACGGTTAGGCCATGGTCTAGAGCATCCAAGAGGAATTGTGGATCGCCGAGGACCGAGTTCGTGAAGGTTTGAAAGTCGCCTCAAGACTTACCACGAGTGATTGACGAGGTCTCGTGACCTTAGTTCAAGGAGAATACGGTGAGGACTTGGTGTCCTGAGCTGTGTTCAGCCGATCGGGTGTCCGGACTGTGTGTCCTCGAGTTTAAATACTCACCACTCCAACCAGACGCATAACTAAGGCAGCAGCTTGAATTGGTCTACCAAATCATTGTCTTCACCAACCTAATCGGTTCTATTTCCTCAACTCTTTCATTTCCTCATTACTATGTTGAGTGTTCGTTCATATCTGTGTTTGAAGACTTTGACCAAGACTTTCTCAATTTCATCGCTCAATTTCTTCACCGCTTTGTCTTCATCTTGTGTTATCCTTGTTTACGCTTTCGTACTCTTTGATTGTCTTCATTTCATCATGATGACCATGCCCGCATTCTCTTATTGCTTACTTCGAGTACTTATTCACTGCAAGTAGTTCTTCACTTAGGAATTTCCTCACCGCAAATTCCTCATTGAAGAATTCATAAAATCGCCTATTCACCCCCTCTAGTCGATATAACGACTTTCATGGATCTCAATACAATGTTCTCCTCTCTCGTGGAGATCTATTCGATGTAATCTTCTTTTATGTGTGTTTGTTGAGACCGATGAATTGTCGGTTTATGATCAAGATTATCTATGAACAATATTTGAATCTTCTCTGAATTCTTTTATGTATGATTGGTTATCTTTGCAAGTCTCTTTGAATTATCAGTTTGGTTTGGCCTAATAGATTGGTTTTTCTTGCAATGGGACAAGTGCTTAGCTTTGGGTTCAATCTTGTGGTGTCCTTTCCCAGGATGAGGGGGCAGCAAGGCACGATTGTATTGTTGCCATCGAGGATAACAAGATGGGGTTTTATCATATTGCATGAATTTATCCTCTACATCATGTCATCTTGCTTACATGCTACTGCTTTCTTTGAACTTAATACTCTAGATGCGTATGGATAGCGGTCGATGAGTGGAGTAATAGTAGTAGATGCATGGAGTCGGTCTACTTGTCTCTTGACGTGATGCCTATATACATGATCATACCTAGATATTCTCATAACTATGCTCAATTCTCACAATTGCTCAACAGTAATTGCTCACCCACCGAGAATACTTATGCTCTTGAGAGAAGCCACTAGTGAAATATATGGCCCCGGTCTATCTTCATCATACTAATCTTCCATTACTTTGCTTTTTACTTTGCTTTTTATTTTACTTTGCATCTTTATCATAAAAATACCAAAAATATTATCTATCATATCTATCGATCTCACTCTCGTAAGTGACCGTGAAGGGATTGACAACCCCTAATCGCGTTGGTTGCGAGGAGCTATTGCTTGTGTAGGTGCGAGGGACTAGCGCAGAACCTCCCACCGGATTGATACCTTGGTTCTCAAAACTGAGGGAAATACTTACGCCATCGTGCTGCATCACCTTTCCTCTTCAAGGAAATCCAACGCAATCTCAAGAGGTAGCAAGAAGAATTTATGGCGCCTGCTGTCGGGAGGCTTACGCAAAAGTCAACATACCAAGTACCCATCACAATCCCTTACCTCCGCAATACATTATTTTCCATTTGCATCTCATTTTCCTCTCCCCCACTTCACCTTTGCTGCTTTATTCGCCTCTCTTTCCGCTTGCCTCTTTTTGCTCGCTTCCTCGCCATGTCGGAACCAAAAAATTTAGGGTCTTCCCAGTTCTAGTGCTTTAGACAATCTTGCTATCTTATCTAAACTCATGAATAAAAACACTATGGAAAAACCTGCCGGAATTACCAATGAAAACCTTAGCAATTTTGATGAAGAAGATTCTGAATATTTCGTTATTTACTTGACTAATCTTTGAAAGATGCTTGGGATAGGCTTTTAAGGATCCGTATAGCTATGTACCACAATACCAAATTGAGGTTTACTTAAAAGCTTTTATGTTGGGTTGCCTGCTTGCTCAAACAAGTCTTGACTCTATTTTTGAAGAGGGTTTTCTTGAAGGGGACCCCATAGACACCAATGAAAAGAGGAAAACTATATTTGGGCACCCCATTAACCTAGAAAGTTGAAATCACATCTCTTTGCTTTCCTACCAAAACGAATCTATCAAAGAGATAAAAGCTAGCCTAGATGCCAATTTCCGCAGCATACTTAATCTTTCTTCTACCATCAATGGTCACGTACCTTGTCAAAATAGAAGGATTAATTCCATAGATAGCAAGTTTGCTCTCTTCTTCCCTAAGACCAAAGATGGCAATACCTAGATCTATCCTTGCTTTTATGCCTAGCTAGGGGCGTTAAACGATAGCGCTTGTCGGGAGGCAACCCAATTTTATTTCTAGTTTTTTGCTTTTTGTTTCTGTTTAGGAATAAATATTTGTTCTAGCCTCTGGTTAGATTTTTTTTTATGTTTTAAGTAGTGTTTGTGCCAAGTTAAACCTATAGGATCTTCTAGGATGATAGTTATTTGATCTTGCTGTAATTTCCAGAAACTTTATGTTTACTTAAAACAATTATTAAAAATCACCAGAACGTGATAAAATACTGATTCCAATTGATGCTGATCAATAAACAAATTACCTAGGTCGTCCTATTTTGGCTGAATTTTTGGAGTCCAGAAGTTTGTGTTAGTTACAGATTACTACAGACTGTTATGTTTTTGACAGATTCTGTTTTTCGTGGTTGTTTGCTTATTTTGATGAATCTATGGCTAGTAAAATAGTTTATAAACCATAGAGAAGTTGGAATACAGAAGGTTTAACACCAATATAAATAAATAATGATTTCATTACAGTACCTTGAAGTGGTCTTTTGTTTTCTTTCGCTAACGGAGCTCACGAGATTTCTGTTGAGTTTTGTGTTGTGAAGTTTTCAAGTTTTGGGTGAAAGATTTTGATGGATTATGGAACAAGGAGTGGCAAGAGCCTAAGCTTGGGGATGCACATGGAACCCCCAAGATAATCTA
The DNA here is from genome assembly GCA_021605205.1 of Aegilops longissima. Lineage (NCBI taxonomy): Eukaryota > Viridiplantae > Streptophyta > Magnoliopsida > Poales > Poaceae > Aegilops > Aegilops longissima. The sequence continues at coordinate 69,830 of JAHIAM010006190.1, read as the reverse complement.
AGGACACCAAAAGGCCAAAGCTTGGGGATGCCCCGGAAGGCATCCCCACTTTCATCGACTTCCATCGGTAACTTTACTTGGAGCTATATTTTTATTCACCACATGATAAGTGTCTTGCTTGGAGCGTCTTGTATGATTTGAGTCTTTGCTTTTTAGTTTACCACAATCATTGTAAGTGCATCTAGTGCCCCTTAGTGATTTTGGTGTATTGAAGACTTATAGGTTAAGAAACTAATGTGTTTGTGAGTGTACACAGTGTCTATAAGTCTATGAGGAGTTTGATATTTACAGAGAAAGTCGACTCTAAAATGAAGTTCTTCAATCAAGACTTTGATATTCTCAAGACTTTCTCAAGACTTTGAAAGTGAAGAAATTGGTGTGACCTTGAAGACTTGGTATTCATTTGAGGAACATGAAGCGTGAAGACTTTTGTTTTCGTAGTTTCATTTTCTTTCTTGAGTCATAGGAAACACCGATCGTTAAAGGGGGTCGAGGAAATACTAAGGAAAAATTTCCATGTGATGCTCAACTCAAAATCCTACACCTACCAATTCCTTTGAGTGAAGCCTTTGAAATCTCATACAGCTTCACCAATTTCTTCAGTGATGAGACGAAGTTCTTCCGGTCGCCGAGGAATTTGTTCGACCGAGGAGTTAGGAATTCGCCATGGATTGCCTACACAAGGAGGAACATGATAGCCCCGAGGAATTTGATATTCAAATTTCCGATCGCTGTGCAAGGCGCGCCACTGTCCCAAAATATCTTATCCACCTAACGGTCATATCATTGAAGGGCATTTATGTCTTATCATGTCGGGCTGCTCCCTAGGCTATAAATAGCCGCCTTACAACCACTAGCTGGTTGGCTGCTCCGAGAGAACTTGACACTTGTCATTTGAGAGCAACCCATCCTCCGAGGACTTTGAGCGAAAATCATCAAGTGAGGAAAACCCAAACCAAACCCCCATAAACCCAAAGTGATTGAGCATCATCAAGAAATTGATCCCATGGATCCGACGCTTGTTACCTTTGAAGACTGTGCTTCTTCCAGACGGTTAGGCGCATGGTCTAGAGCATCCAAGAGGAATTGTGGATCGCCGAGTGACCAAGTCTGTGAAGGTTTGGAAGTCATCAAGACTTACCACGAGTGATTGGACGAGGTCTCGTGTGACCTTAGTTCAAGGAGAATACGGTGAGGACTTGGTGTCCCGAAATGCGTGCTCAAGGATCGGGTGTCCGGATCTGTGTGTCCTCGAGTTTAAATACTCAGCCGCCCAACCAGACGCATAACCGAGACAAAGCTTGAACCGGTCTACCAAATCATTGTCTTCACCAACCTAATCGGTTCTATTTCTCAACCCTTTCATTTCCTCATTATCGTGTTGAGTGTTTGTTCATATCTCGTGTTTGAAGTTTTGATCAAGACTTTCACAATTTCCTCGCCCAATTTCTTCACCGCTTGTCTTCATCTTGTGTTATCCTCGTGATTACGCTTTTCTCAGACTCGTGATTAGTCTTCATTTCATCATGATGACCATGCATGTATTCTGTTATGCTTACTTCGAGTACTTATTCCGTCAAAGTAGTTCTTCGCTAAGGAATTTCTCACCGCAAATTCCTCGCTGAAGAATTCATAAAATTGCCTATTCACCCCCTCTAGTCGATATAACGACTTTCAATTGGTATTAGAGCAAGGTACCCCTTGTTCTGTGTGATTTTGGTTTAACCACCGAGTTTTAGTTATGTCGACCGCAGGTATGATCAAGGTCTCAGCAGGTGTCCTACCTATGATGGGACGGACTACCCCATCGAAGAACAAGATGCTAATGCATCTTGAAGCAATTGACAACGATCTCCGTATGTTGTGGAAAATGGTGTTCCTCACCACACCTTCTCCAATGCTGATGTGAAGAGATTCAAGCAACTCGATTTCGCTTAAGAATATCATATGTGGCCATCTCGAGCAAAGGTCAATATGGAAGAGTGAGTGCTTTGAATCGCCAAGCTCATCCGGGACAGCTGTCCAAAGTAAATGAAGATGTCTCAACTCAGCGTGACTCTCGAGTTGATGTTCTTCGAATATCTTCAACCACTTCAAAAGACTCGACAATCTAAAATGTTCAACAAACCTTCGATCGCCTCACATCGACATCTCAAATGAGCTTCAAGCACTTGGCGCCATCGACATCACCGACCATGAGGTGGTGAAGAAATTGTTAAGATCGCTTGATTCTTCATTTGATACTGCACCGATGATTCAAGAACGAGCTGACTACAAGTCTCTTGATCCCGCCGATATCCTCGAAAGGCTAAATACTCACGAAGTTCCAGCTTGCTGAAAAGAGAGATCTCTATGGTTCTAGCTATGGAAAACACGCGCCGGAAGGCCAAGGCTGTGTCCGAATCTGAGTGAAGACTCGTAGTAGCCTTGGAGATCCTCAAGAATTAGGCCAGAGGTAGCAATCGCCGTGAAGAAATTCCAGAAATTCTCAAGACGTGGTCGCTGGAAAATCCTCAAGAAGCAAAGTGATTCCTCATCTAGTGACTATAAGAGAAGACTTTGTCACAAATGCAAGAAACCTGGTCACTACATCCAAAATTGTCCTCAAGGGAAAAGGAATTAAAGAAGAAGAAACACAAGGATTACAGCTCGATGACGCCAAGAAGAAGAAGAAATCATCGAAATCTTCATCATCAAAATCCTCAAAGCCTTCTTCTCACAAGAAGAGCAGCTCCAAAAGGCTCCTGACATTCATTGGCAAGGAAATGGACTCAAGCTGAAATCGAGGAACATGAGGAAGAGGAGGAGTCCAAGAACTGAACTGTGTGGCTAGTCCGGCTCTTGCATCGCTTTGTTAGCAAGTCCATCTTCAACATCAAGAAACTGACTCACCGACAAGCCTCGATGAAGATGATGATGACTACGCCCCACCTATTGCTTCATGGCAAAAGGTGCCAAGGTACTCAATTTCACCTCCTCTCAATCTAGTGAAATGAATCGATGAGGATCTCAAGCCCATCTACTCTAAACTTGCTAAGATTGCTATAAAACAACAAAGGGCTTTTGAAAAGGTTCAAAACATGCTAGACAAAAGTGATGATATGTTGGGTGAAGAAATGGATCGCACTAAAGCCCTGACTGAAAATCTTCAGAGACTTCAGTCTAGGTTTGACAATCTTCAAGGTCATCATAACACTCTCTTATCTGATCATGAGAAACTTTCGTATGAATTTCTTCAAAGAAAGCAAGATCTTGAGAAGCTAAGAGTGAGTTATGAAGATCTTCAGAAGGAGCGCGATTCATTACTTGCTCAACAAATCAGCTCTTCTCAGGAAGAATTTGTTCCTCCATGCTTAAAGTGCATTGAACGTGAATCTGCTAATTCTTCACCTGAATGTTCAAATGCTTCAACTGTTATAAATTCTTCACCTGCCTCGCTATCACTAATTCTCATCCGAGGACACTGCTAGTATCACCGACGATGCAGGGTTGAAGGAATTGTACATGACAGCATGTACAAAAGCCTCAAAGGGCATGAGACTTTTGTGATGTGCTTAAAAGCAGATCCTCAACAGAACCCTAGGAAAGAGGGTATCGCCTTTGAGAGGAAACTAAATGTTGATGGTACATACCGAAGCCCGAGCAGATCCCAAAACCTCATGGGTTGCTGCAAAGGGACCTCCAGCTGATCCATCTAACTTATCCGGCTTTACATGTGAATTTCCTCATTCTCGCGATGAGTCATTTGACTCAAACTATAAACTGTTCAAAAATCAGAATGGTGAAGTATTTGCTAGATATGTTGGCACTAATCGCAGGAACGGTTCCCCTATGAAGAAAATCTGGGTTCCCAAGAAGTGCCTTGAAAGTCTTCGTGAATGTCCTCATGACACCACCAAAGGAAGAATAGGAACCCCAGATCAAATTCTTCATATGGACCAAATTCTTCATATGGATCCAAGTCCTCATACGGACCAAATTCTCACGTGATCAAATTCTCAAAAGGATCAAAATCCTCATATGATTATCATCGTGCTAACAATTCTGCTTTCGCAGGTTATGAATATGTGCTTCATTCTTCAAACCAATATGTTCATAAGTCCTCAAGAATTTCTCCGCTTATTCATATGCTTACCCTAACCCTCTTATGTGAAACGAAATGGTTTGGCTTCTATGCCACCATTCTCGTATGGTGCTCGCAGAGTGATGAACTCTTTGCCACCCCTTCGATGTGGGTGGTGAAGAAAATAACTAATCTCTTCTCAGGGTCAGTCTCCGCACGTGCCTTTAACGCTCAAGAATTTGCCGGGGCCTCGACAAAATGCCCGAAAGGATGCAAGTTAATCATGATGAAATGAACCTTCATTTCACACGCCCTCATATCGCTTATTTGTTAATACTGACTGATGAAATTCGTCTGATGAAATTGATATCATATTCTTCACTGATGAAGTATATGAGATCGTAAGTTGTACTAATTCATCTGCAGGATAATCAACCCAAAGCCACTGAGTGGGTTCTCGATAGTGGATGTACAAATCACATGACTGGTGATAAGAATCTATTGATGGATGCTCCCTTATCACCGCTACATCTCAAGCATATCATCTTTGCTGACAAAGGCAAAAGTCAGGTATTGGGTCTTGGTAAGGTTGCTATTTCTAAGGACATGCACATGGACAAAGTCATGCTTGTTGAGTCCTTAGGATACAACCTCATGTCAGTCTCAATGCTTTGTGATCTTGATATGGTTGTTATCTTTGGCAAGTATCGCTGTGTTGTGATTATGGAAGTCGACAATTCCAAAGTCTTCAAGGCTTTAGGAGAGGAGACTTGTACATTGTTGATTTTTCCACAGACCACAACCAGCCGTGTGTCTACTTGCAAAAGCTTTAGAAGGCTGGCTATGGCATCGGCGATTTGGTCACGCAGGCATGAGGAATTTGCACACGCCATGTAAGAAGAAGCATGTCATTGGCATCGAGAATGTCAAATTCTCAAGGACCACTTATGTGGAGCCCGAAGTCTGGAAAATGACCAAGGCCAAGCATCCAACGAAGACTATCATGACCACTACTCGTCCCTTCAATTGCTTCACATGGACCTCTTTGGTCCCAATCATTACTCAAATTCGTTAATGAAGCATCACTATATGGCTTTGTTATTGTTGATGATTACTCTACACATGGGTACACATTGTTACTTACAAAATCAAGTGCGTGAAGTCTTCAAACGATTTTCCTCGAGGGCTTCAACTAACTTTGGTGTGAAGATCAAGCACATCAGAGTGACAATGGAACTGAGTTCAAGAATTCGGTCTTGATGACTATCTTGATGAACTTGGTATTACTCATGAGTTATCTCGCCCTTATACTCCTCAAAGAAATGGCGCTGTGGAGCACAAGAACGTAACTCTTGTTGAGATGGCTCGCACTATGCTTGATGAATACAAAACACCTAGTCGCTTCGGATTGAAGCAATTGACATCGCCACATCATCAACAGAGTATATCTTCACAAATTCTTCAAGAAGACTGCCTATGAACTCCTCAACGACAAGAAACCTAATTTAAGTTATTTCAAAGTCTTCGTGCTAAATGCTGGATTAGAGATCCTCATCACAACTCTAAATTTGCACCGAAAGCACATGAAGGTTTTATGCTTGGTTACGAAAGGACTCGCACACCTACAGTAGTCTTCAACATCACTCTACACAAGATTGTTGACATCAGAGATTCGGTTCGATGAAACTAATGGCTCGCAAAGAGAGCACCTACCTTCGTGTTAGACGAACCAGCACCGAGGATTCTATCAGTTCAAGGCAACCGAGGATGTCATTCCTACTAAAGAAACTGCTGAAGAATTCATTCCCAGACGCTAAGAACGCCGATCCGATGCACCTCAAGATAATGTCAAGAAAATGGTGCCGAGGAAATGATCAAATTCCTCGACGACAACCAGCTCATCCTCGCTGCAAAAGAAGTGCAAGTGGAGAAGATCATCGATGACATTAAAGCCAGTGTCCTCTCACACGCCAAAAGCTTCACATTTATCTAACTTTGTGGGCACTATGCTTTGTCTCTATCACAGAGCCCACTAAGGTAGATGAAGCATTTCGAGCCGAGTGGATTCAAGCCATGCAAGAAGAATTACATCAGCTCGAGCTCAACAATGTCTCGAACTGTCAAACGTCTGATCCTCGCAAGCATAATATCATTGGCACAAAGTGGATCTATCGCAACAAGCAAGATGAAAATGGTCTTGTGGTGAGGAATAAGGCACCACTAGTAGCTCAAGGCTACACGCAGTTGAAGGAATTGATTTCGATGAAACTTTTGCACTGTCGCTAGACTTGAGTCTATTCGATATTACTCGCTTATGCTAACCATCACAATATCACTTTATATCAAATGGATGTGAAAAGTGCATTCCTCAATGGTAAGCTTGAGGAAGAAGTATATGTTGCTCAACCCCGTGTTTTGAAGATCCAAAGAATCATGACAAAGTCTTCAGACTCAATAAGGCCCTCTATGGCCTCAAGCAAGCCCCTCAAGCGTGGTATGATACATTAAAGGAATTCTTTGTGAAGAATGGCTTCACACCCGTTCACTCGACCCTACTCTCTTTACTAAATCTTATGATGGTGAACTTTTGTGTGCCAAATATATGTTGATGATATTATCTTTGGCTGTACTGACCAACGTTATAGTGATGAATTTGCCTATATGATGAGTGAAGAATATCAAATGTCTATGATGGGAGAGTTGAAATTCTTCTTAGGTCTTCAAATTCACAACAACACAATGGCATATTCATATCTCAAGAGAAATACCTCAAAGATGTCCTCAAGAAATTTGGCATGCAAGATTGCAAAGGTGTCAAAATTCCTATGCCCACAAATGTCCATCTATGCAATCGATGAAAATGGTATTGACTTCGATCACAAGGTATACCGCCCATGATTGGTTCTTTATTGTACTTATGTGCATCTAGGCCAGATATAATGCTTAGTGTTTGCATGTGTGCCCGATTTCAAGCTACACCAAGGAATCACACCATAAGTCCGAAGCATATTCTTCGATATCTAGCTCACACACCAACACTAGGATTATGGTACCCCAAGGGCTCTACTTTTGATCTCATTGATATTCTCGACTCGACTATGTCGGTGATCGTGGACCGCAAGTCAACATCCGGTACTTGTCATTTCTGACGATCTTTGGTCTGTTGGTCCTCAAGAAACAGAATCATGATCACCGCTCTCATCGGAAGCTGAATACATTGCTGCTGCTCGTGTTGTGCTCAATTGCTATGGATAAAGCAAACTCTCAAGGACTACGCATCAACGTGAAGAATGTGCCTCTATTGTGACAATGAGAGTGCCATCAAGATTGCTCATAACCCAGCCAGACTCAAGACAAAGCACATTCAAATTCGCCATCATTTTCTTCGTGATCATGTGTTGAAGGGCTTACATCTCCATCGAAAGCACGTGAAGACCAAGAACAGCTAGCTGATATCTTCACTAAGCCCTTGGATGAGAAGAGATTTAGCAAGTTGCGTGTGAGCTAAATATCTTAGAATCTTCGAACGCTCTTTGAAAAAGGCACACATCCTAACACTTATGCAAAATTGATGACTTAGATGTGCAACACATGAAGAAACCTTTTCTTCAATCAATGAAGAATAACACTTTAGTGTGAAGAAATTAATGAAGAATTTGATTCTCAACCCTACGACAATTGTACGCGTGTCTGAAATCATCTTTCTTATACAAGGGGTCACGCCACCACAAAAGTTGAAAATCTTCAATTTGAGTTTTTCCTCGTTGAAATTCTTCGCTTTTTCAAATTCTTCAACTTTGCAAAATCTTCACTGTTTCCGCTGCCTTTATTCATTGGCTATATATATATATGGGTTTATGTCCTCTACAGATTCACTTATGGCTATTTCTTCAAGTCGCTTCGCTAAGTGAATGTGATCGACCTTTCCCCTCTATGCTATACTCAACCCAATCCATTCACAAATTCTTCATGTGCGCTCTATTTGAAACTCGCTCAAAATCTTCATCGTGTCCTTGACAACTGAAGAAATTGCAACGAACGTTAAAACTAATCTTATCCAAACTTTCGCTTTTGCCGCTTCAAACCGCTCCGCATCCCACGATGCATTATTCTATTCACCCACGATCGTGACACGATCTCCACTACACAAGACGGGTGACACATGTCGTGAGAAGGAAATGGTCAGGCATGTTCGCCCTAAATCTTCAGCGCATCCGCTTTTCACCGCGGTCTATAAATACCTCTTCCTTCCTCACTTCTTTACTACATCTCTCTCCCGCCGAGCTCCTCAAACCCTAGCGCCGCCGCTTACCATCGTCAGCGGTGAGGAAAAGCTTCATCGCTTCGACTCGTCACGACGATTTCAAGGCCGATCGCTGAAATCCTCATCCATTGCCGCCGTAGCTGTCTTCCTCTCGCCAAGTTAGGGCGGAAGATCTGAACTGATTTAACTTCCCAACTGTTCTTCCAGCTTCGTCAGTGTTCTTCACTTCATGCTGCTCGAAGAAAACTGCATACTTCTTCAGAGAACTCAATTGTTCAAATTCTCAACTCAAGAACATGGCGTACGGTAAGAAGCCACGTAAAGGAGGAAAGAAACCTGAGGTTATGACTCGCTTGAAATCCTCGAGGAAATCTATATTTGACTAATGCACACCGATGAAGAAAACAAAATCAACGCAAAAAGCGATTCGTAAGATTGAACGGAGATGGGCACGGAATGGAGGGAATATAGATATGTAACTCCTAAGTACATGAAGAAATTCGCCTAATCCTCCATGCCCAAGAGATCCTTTTGGCACCGCCAAGTAGCTGAACCCACAAGCATCAAACGAGGTGAGGACTTTCCGATGAATGGGCTAAACGCCAAGCAAAATTGGCAAAGCAAGCAAAGGAGGCAGTGAAGAAATTCAATGAGGATTCTGCCATCGCTATCGCCATGAGGTCTCTGGTCAAACCGAGGAAATCCATGCAAAGAAGCCTGCTCATAAGCCAAGTGTTTCATCATCCGCTACCACGCCAAGTTCCTCAAAGAGCACCTCCAAGCAAATTCTCACTCGCTGCTACTCCACCAAAGTCCTCAACAACTCCACAAAGTCTTCGTTCCCTGCACTGCTACATGTCAAAGGACTGCTGGCTTCTCAATTGCCTCAGCAAGCTTGCAAGTTCTCAAGAACTCCCATTTCTTCAATCGTCCGACTCAAACCAAGACCAAAGCAACAATGACGAGGTCCTCGCCCAGCCCAAGGAAGAAACAGTTGCATTCCATGTGCCTTCGATGATGAGGCATCTGATGATGAACTTGGAAATCATCGAGACCGCCAAGAAAAGGCCGCTAGAGCCAAAGGCACATTTGTTCCCTCGCTGTTGATCCAAGAAAATCCTCGACTATATTGATCTCTCGCACAAGGATCCCAATACCCCTATGCCTGACCTTCATCCGACACCGACAAAGTCATATGTTGACTCACTTCATAGCTGAAGAAAATGGAAGTTTGAGAAGGCAAGGGAAATCAAAAGGCTCAATACAGAAGGAGAAATACTCAAGAAAACGCTGTCAAGGTGACACCGAGGAGCTTCTCAAGGTCCAGACTGAATTCAAGACCTCAAAGAAAACTTCGATTCATATTATGCTGATTGGCAAGGAGCCAAGGTCGATTTGTGAACCTCGACGAAGAATTCACAAATGTTGCAGCCCCAAAGGCAACATGAATTCCTCAGCCGAAGCCTCAGCCCAACCCATCAAGAACATGCCAAGACACCATGATGACGCTCAGCCCGCCGATGAAAATGCTAGTTCCAGGCTGATGATCCCATTCCAGCCACCGAAGAAATTGCTGTGGCACCCACTAGTGGTGCGCCAAGAAATCGCTCAAGACAGTGCAATCGTGATCGCTATACTCAAGAAATCGAACCACTTTCCCAGCCTCCCGCGCTAACTCCAACTCCAATTCTTCCATCCGCCTCGATGTGAAGAAACCAAGGCTGCAGAACTAGCCATGTGAAGAAAAGGAAAGCATCAAAGTTAGTCAGATTCTTCGTCAGAAGAAAATGAGGCCTATGACCAGCTCATACGAAAATCCAATTGATGCTGTTCCAATTTCCTCCATACCATCAAAGGACGTTGTTCCTTTTGGAGAAAACTATGAGATCCCAATCGGATCCGATGAAGAACATCATTCGCTTCGTCAGAGCAGGTTGATGAAGAAATTGAAGTGGATGCAATCCTTCAACCCCAGCCATTTCTCACCTATGCCTCACCACACCGAAGAGGCCGGTGTTGAGGAAATTGAAGATGAAGATGTGGATATTGGATGCACCACACCAGTGATCAATGATGACTTTAGGAAAGTCAAGATCCCAATACTCTCTTCACCCCCGCCCCAACAGATTCCTCGCCCCACACAAACAGTCCAAGTGGACTCAAGAAACTCAACCCATCGGTTCTCTGCATGAAGAAATTCCAGCCACTAGTGTCGATGAAACTGTTGCGCCGATCCTCGATCAGATCGTTGAGGAACAAGAAATTCTCACCAAGAACCTGAACTTGCGATTCCCGAGGTGGTGATGCAACTCATCGACACCCTCTCCCCAAGCAAAAGAATCCGTTTCAAGTAAGCAAAATTCAAGGCTGAAGATTTTGCCGAGCACGTGTTCTTCATCGACTATAATCCATATGATTCTGCTCAGATTAGGAAGAGGCGTTCGACTGCCACCAAGCCAACTTCTATTTCTCGCTATTCAACAAGGATAAAATCTTCGATCATGCTCATATTCCTCATGTGGACATGGAATCACTACAGCTTTGAGCCAGTCCTCGTTGTTCTTCACGACGCAGACTTCTAAATTTCTGTGACCGATATCTGTGGATCGGAATGAAGAACTAATTCTTCAGCTTTTATGCAACGCTACACATCACCGGAGACGCTCAAGACGTGAACTCATGGGTCTTAGATTGATGACCGAAAATAACATTACAAGGCACCAAGAATCTGAATTGCTTCGCGTTCCCTACCACTCAGTCCTCCACTTGATGGTGCACGCCGATTCACGCATTTAACTAGAACTTTCAAATCACTATATGCAAGTGCCGATGAAGCCTTTGAAACCAAGGCAGGCCCCTAAGAACCAAATTCCTCGCAAGGAATTACTATATGTGCCTCGGACTGCCTATCGGATTCGACGAAGACAATGAGTCCTATCAAAGGCCACGACTTAACGATGAAGAAGTCGCTGGCATCATGAAGAATATGCTTTTCAACATCATCCATGGCGTCTCTGGCCAACTTCCATGATTTCTTCATGAGGACTCGCAAACATAGCTATGTCACCATTTGAGTGAAGCCTTATGCGCTTTGGATTATGAGACTCATCAGTCAAGGTCTTCACTCAATTACAAGGCTGATACTTTGAACCACTGCAGCTACTTGCCTCCGATTGAAGTCCTCAAACGGACATTTACCTCAGATGATGACAAGGGCAAGGCTACTGCTGTGATTGATGAAGGCATTCGGCCCATTGATGGACAGTTTGCAAAGCAGATCCTACTCCACCAATGATGACTCGCCACACATGATTCACCAAGAAATACCTCACCAAGCAAAGTCCTCAAGCTATCAAGACCTGTGGTGATGATCGATCGTGAGTTACTCCTCGCCTTCATCGGGTTGATCAGAATCATAAATGGATCAAACGCCGCTTGGTACTTTCTTCACAACATGACCTCAACACACAATGCAGTGAAGACCATTTCCAATCGAATCGCAAAGGTTGAAGTAACCTCGCTGGCTTCGATGTTCGCTTTTACTGCTGGACAAACATCGACATCACACGACTCGGCAATATCCTTCTTCATACCGCACCAAACTTTCCTTCAAATCTGTACATCTTGGTGTTATCGGGTGAATCGAGTACGGTGAATCGTGAGCCTCCTGAAGCATTAGCTTCTGAGTTCGGATCGCTACATAAATACGATCCGAACCATATAGTTCCGTGTTCATCCTTACGGAACCCTTTCGCTTTCCTTCATTCATCTTCTGCTTATTTCATCAATTTCCTTGTCCACTGGCTTCACGAATCCTTTCGCCAAAGTGGACTGAACTTCCAGAGTTGCAATATATCCTCTCGAACTATCTCCACCGGAGATCTCTCGAGGTCATCGACTAACTCCTGGGTAATCTCCCTTTGCCGTAGTATTCACATAACTCTTACGGCTCAAAGCATCTCATATAACATTACTAGCCTGGTAATGCAATCTCATGTCATAGTCCTTATCAACTCTAGCCATCTCCTCTCGCCCGAGGTTCAACTCTTTCAGTGAAAATATATTTCAAGCTCTTGTGATCTGTGTATACATCACAACGTTTCCATGAGGAAATGTCTCGTGTCTTGAGTGCATGCACTACGGCTGCTAACTCCAAATCATGTGTGGTATAATTCATCTCATGAGGTCGAGCTGTCCTGGAGGCATAAGCTACAACTTTCCTTCCTGCATTAGTACTCCTCCGAGTCCTGACGAGAAGCCACAATAAATGGTATTCCTGTATGTCCAAAATCGGGCTGTGACCAAACGCTTTCTTCAATTCCTGAAACCGCTTCACAATCCTTGGTCCAAACATATTTCTTTTCTTCAACAAAGCTCACCATGGGCTTGGCAATCTTAGAGAAGTTCTCAATAAACCTCCGATATCTCGCGAGTCCGAGAAAATCATGGATCTCCTGATCGAGGTGGGTGATCGCCAATCGTGATCGATTCAACTTGGCGGGTCAATCGCTATTCTTCTCCCCGAAATAACATGTCCGAGAACTTCCTTCAGCCAAAATTCACATTTGCTGAACTTGGCATACAACTCGATGTTCTCAAGTTTCTCCACTAGACGAAATGTTCCTTATGCTCTTCCTCGCCTTGGAGAAAATCAGATATCATCGATGAACACCACTACAAACTTGTCCAGATATTCCATAAATACCTTGTTCATCAAGTTCATGAAGTATGCAGGAGCATTAGTCAATCCAAATGACATGACGGTATACTCATATAAACCATACCGGTAGTGAATGCTGTTTTGGGTATATCCTTTTCACGGATCTTCAATCGATGATACCTCGATCAAGATCGATCTTGAGAATACCTTGATCCAACTAGCTGATCAAACAGATCATTAATCATCGGCAGAGGGTACTTGTTCTTGATGGTTACTCGCTCAACGCATTTATAATCCACAACCATCCTCAAGCTTCCATCCTTCTTCTACCAAAGAACTGGGCTCCCCAAGGTGATGAGCCAATAATATATCCTTTCTCCAATAACTCATTAATTTGATCCTTGATCTCTTTCAACTCGCTTGGGGGCATCCGATAAGGTCTTGATATTGGGGCCAGCCGCAATAACTCAATCAAAACTCAATGTCCCCGTCTGGCATTCTCGTAATTCTCCTAAACACGCCGGGAAAATCTTGCACCACCGGCACTTCCTCCCGAACAACTCCCCAGGGAATTCACCGATTCTTCATCCGCTAGCCCTGGATACATATTTGATCCTCTTCTCTGCCCGGTGGTGAGCAGAATAGACTTGCGGGCAAATTATGTTTCCTTCAAACTGGCAACCAATCCATGCCTAGGATACATCCAAGGTCCGGGTTTCCAATACTATGAGGTCTGGGAAATTTATGGTTCCTGGCGTTGAGGGTTGCACGACAGCCTAAACTCCGCCATCATTTCTCCTCCCGAACCGACGCGAGGGGGTTTCTAAGGGTTTTAGTGGGCAACCTGCATTTTTCCACAACTACCCTTGATATGAAATGAATGCGCTGCACCGTAATCAAAGAGTACCAAACTGAACGTGAATTCAATAAAAACTTACCAACCATAGTACGGCTGATCATAGACGCCTCCACGCTCATGGTTCACCCGAGCACGAGGGAAAGGTTGGGCTTCGCGAGCTTCCATTGCCGCTTCCATTCCTCCGCTTGGCCTCTGGCAGTCGGTGGCATAGTGCCTCGGCACTTGGAAGTGTGATGTGACCAGATCCTTCGAGTCGGGCAGAACGACGTCGGTTCCATTACCGCTTCCATTGCCATTTCCATTGCCGCATTGTTGTCTGGTTATGATTGTTCCATTGCCTCCATGGTTATGTCCTCCATGGTTGTGATGGATATGCCCTCCGAGTATGGGGCATAACGGGCTTCACGAGCTCCTGAGTTGTGCTTTCTCGCTATACTTCCGCTATGCTCTCAATCTGCTGCTGCTTGCCTTCAAGTACGATGGCCTTGTCTACCAGCCGGTAGTTGGCGAAGTAGCCACCATAAGCTGCATTCTCAGCTTCATCATTGAGTCCTCGAGAAACTTCTCCTGCTGCGATCCGTGGCCACATCATCCGGCATAACGGCCAACTTGTTGATTCATCCACGACTGTACACAAGATTCTCTCTCGGCGAAGTTGGAACTCACGCTTTCGCATCATGGCTCCAATGAAACATGAGCGGCGGAAGGCTCCCTGAACCGATCCCATGACGTGCCGGCGGGATAAGTGGCGTGTAGTTCTCCCACCAAGAAGCCGGTCCATCAAGTTGATGTGTGCGCAAAGCGCCTTCTCCGCATCGCTTCTCCCAACAGTGATTAACTCTCTTCCGATCTTATGGAGCCAATCATCGCCCACAATCGCCCAAGCTGCTTAGAGAACACCCCATGATTCAGCCTCGTGAATCGAGCAAGTTGTCAGGGGTGGTGGTGGTGGTGGGTGGATTGTTGTTGTTGTTCGATTCGATGAGCATCTCGTGATATGGTATTCGCACCGGAGTAGTACCGGGTGAGCTCCAAGGAAGTTGAGACCGGGCCGCCTCGAGGCATCCGTGTTTTGGGTGGATGAGAAAATTAGAATAGAACAATGGTCTAATGAGAAATAACACTACCCATATGAATGCACGTATATAACACACCAATCATTTATTCATTCCACTAAAACATGGTTCAATCTCGATTACAAAAGCTCATGACTAATCGAAAATAAACACCAACTGATCGATTTAAAAAGTAAATAACATGGTGGTCGCTCAAAGTCTTCATCAATAATCCTAGCGCCCTCCCGTGCGATGTCCTCCGGTGTCCTTCATTGTGGCGCTCCTCTCAGTGCTTCCTCCAAAGGAACTCCCTTCATAATCCTCGATCATTGCTCACGAGAGTCCATCATCTCCACTGGAAAAAGGTCCTCTCAAGTCCATCTTTTCAATTCGCGGCAAGCTTCATCTTCGTGTCGTCCGATTTCCATGAAGTCCGCGATTTCCTCATGGCTGGGAAGTCCAAGGTGCCTTCTCCCGCCCAGCCATGGAACAACAGCCCGTGTACCTTCGAGTTACGTGAGTCCGGATCTCCCATTTCCGAGGAGACACTCCAAGTCCTCGGATATAAGAGAGGAGTCGTCTCTCACAGACGGATGATATTCCATTCCGTGCTCGCGAAACCATGGCGAGGTCTCGATGGATCGAAGCTCGCCTCAGATTCTCCCGGAGATGTCCAAGTGCACGATAGATCGCCATGTCCTTCCGGCGATCCAGCTTGAAGTCGGTGAACTCAAAGTCAATAGGCTCCGATGTCCTCCGGAAGGTTCTCCCGAATATGCACTTCAACTCAGAAGGGTGTCCGCTTAAGTGCATTGGTTGGCTTCCGTGATCAAGGGCGAGCAATCTTCAATTTTCTTCACCATCTCGACCAGCTTCCTTCCAAAGGGCATCGCCTCGCTGGGCGGCAAAACTCCCGTAGTAAAATGGGTGAACTCGACGCCATCTAGAATGTTGAAAATCGGAGAGGAGTCTAAATGAACGGGGAGAATTACGGAATGATAAGGATACAAAGTAAATGGTCTTCCTATGGCTTTCCGATCCTAGGGGTTACGATCCTACGGCCAGAAGCTCGATATCATCTCTCAGAGCGACCGACCCAAAATCGTCAAGTCTCCGTGGTTCTGTATTTATCCCAAGATCATGCTGTACTCACAAAGACATCGATGAAATAATCAAAGTTCAATCACACCTGAAAATGCCCTAGGTCTTCTGTGGAGTGCAGTTGATGCACACCCACTTAGTTTCTTTTGTTGAGCTTTCATATACTTATAGCTCTAGTGCATCCGCTGTATGGCAATCCCTACTCACCATTGATATTCCATGGGCATCTCCATAGCCCGCTGATATGCCTAGTTGATGGAGACTATCTTCCTCTTTTGTTTTCTCCACAACCACCATTCTATCCCATATAGTTATATCCGCTCATGCTCATGTATTGCGTGAAGATTGAAAAGTTTGAGAATGTCATAAGTATGAAACAATTGCTTGGCTTGTCATCGGGTTGTGCATGATTTAAATACTTTGTGTGGGAAGATAGAGCATAGCTAGACTATATGATTTTGTAGGATAACTTTCGCCATGTTATTTTGCTAAGACATGATTGCTTAGTTATGCTTGATGTATTATTATTTTATGTCAATAAGAACTTTTGTCTTGAATCTTTAGGATCTGAATATTCATACCACAATTAAGAAGAATTACATTGAAATTATGCCAAGTAGCACTCCGCATCAAAAATTTTTTTTATCATTTACCTACTCCGAGGACGAGCAGGAATTAAGCTTAGATGCCTGATACGCCTCCAACGATCTATAATTTTTTATTGCTCCATGCTATATTATCTACTGTTTTGGACTTTATTGGGCTTTATTTTCCACTTTTATATTATTTTTGGACTAACCTATTAACCGGAGGCCCACCTGCACTGTTTTTGCCTATTTCGTAGTTTCAAGAAACGGACTATTAAACGGAGTCCAAACGGAATGAAACCTTCGGGAACGTGATTTTCTCACCGATATGACCAGAGACTTGGACCACACAAGAAAGAAACGAGGTGGGCATTTGGTAGGGGGCGGCTCCTCCCCCAAGCGCCCTCCACCCTCATGGGCCCCACGGAAGCTCCACCGATACTCTTCCTCCTATATATACCGACGCATTCTCAAACGATCGACACGGAGCCAAAAACCTAATTCCACCGCCGCAACCTTCTGCACTCCATGAGATCCCATCTTGGGCCTATTCCGAGTTCACGAGGAGGGGAACCCATCACGAGGGCTTCTACATCATCACCATAGCCTCCGATGAAGTGTGAGTAGTTTACCCGACCTTCGGGTCCATAGTTAGTAGCTATGGCTTTTCTCTTTTTGGATCTCAATACAATGTTCTCCCCCTCTCGTGGAGATCTATTCATGTAATCTTCTTTTTATGTGTGTTGTTGAGAACGATGAATTGGGTTTATGATCAAGATTATCTAGAACAATATTTGAATCTTCTCTGAATTCTTTTTATGTATGATTATTATCTTTGCAAGTCTCTTCAATTATCAGCTTGGTTTGGTGTAGGACCTGAAGTATGTCTAGAGGGGGTTGATTAGACTACTTGACCAATAAAAACTTAACCTTTTCCCAATTTTATAGTTTGGCAGATTTTAGCTATTTTAGGACAAGTCAAGCAATCATCACACAATTCAAGCAAGCATGCAAAGAGTATATTACAGCGGAAATTAAAGCATGCAACTTGCAAGAAAGTAAAGGGAAGGGTTTAGAGGATTCAAACGCATTGGAGACATGATGTTTTTCGTGGTTCGATAGGTGGTGCTATCGCATTTCCATGATGGAGACTTCAACCCACGAAGGGTAACGGTTGCATGAGTCCACGGAGGGCTCCACCCACGTAAGTAGCAACCTTGTCTATCCCACCATGGTCACGCCACAAGGACTTGCCTCACTAGCGTAGATCTTCACGAAGTAGGCGATCCCTTCCTTACAAACTCCTTGGTTCAACTCCACAATCTTGTCTGAGGCTCCCAAGTGACACCTAGCCAATCTAGGAGACACCACTCCAAGAAGTAACAAATGTGTGTTGATGATGAACTCCTTGCTTTGTGCTTCAAATGATAGTCTCCCCAACACTCAACTCTCTCATAGGATTTGGATCTGTGGAAAGAGGGTTTGAGTGGAAAGCAACTTGGAAGGCTAGAGATCAAGATTCATATGGTAGGAATGGAATATCTTGGCCTCAACACATGAGTAGGTGGTTCTCTCTAAATGGTAAGTTGGAAGTGTAGGTTCATCGATGGCTCTCCACGAATGAAGAGGAGGTGGGGGTATATATAGCCTCCACACAAAATCCAACTGCTATAACACAATTTACCAAACTCGTGGGACCGAATAGTTGAACCTTCTGACCGATTTAGTAAACCTAGTGACCGTTAGTGATTTTCGTGGATCGACATGCATCTCGTGAGACCGATATGGTTAGGGTTAGGCATAACGAATCTCGGTGACCGATTATACAAACTCGGTGAGACCGATTTTGGTAATTAGCTAACAGAGAGTTGGTCGTAAACTGTGACCGATTTGCTCTTTTCGTGAGAACGAAATGTTACAAAAGGAAACAGAGAGTTTACATTGCAATCTTTGGGACTCACGCTCACTTCGTTGGACCAAACGCATGAAGGAAACAGAGAGATTGTAACCCATCTCGGTGAGACCGAGATCCCTATCGGTAAGACCGATTTGCTTAGGGTTTGTGGCAGTGGCTATGACTTTTGGAATCGGTGGCTGATAGAAAGAATCGTGTGACCGATTTTGGCTTTAAGTTTAGGTCATTTGTGGATGTGGGAAAGTAGTTGAGGGTTTTGGAGCATATCACTAAGCACATGAAGCAAAAGGCTCATTAAGCAACACCTCATCCCTTCTTGATAGTATTGGCTTTTCCTATAGACTCAATGTGATCTTGGATCACTAAAATGTAAAATGAAGAGTCTTGAGCTTTTGAGCTTGAGCCAATCCTTTGTCCTTAGTATTTTGAGGGATCCACTTTCATCATCCATGCCATGCCATTCATTGAGCTTTCCTGAAATAATAGTCTTGGAATAGCATTAGCTCAATGAGCTATATGTTGTTATGAATTACAAAACCACCTAGGATAGTTACTTTCAATCTCCCCTTTTGGTAATTGATGACAACATATAGATCAAAGCTTCACAAATGATAATAAGATTTAAATAACATCGTCTTTTGAGAAGTATGTGATAAGCAAGAGCTCCCTAAATTTGTGCATAGTTTTAGATTTGCTTTTGACTGCAAATGCACAATGAATTAGGCTCATGGGTTACTCTTCCATGTCACATACATCTTGGTGGAGCGCTCAAAATAATAAACAATGAATACATGCACTCATCACCAAGCAAAGTGAGTGATCACATAAGATAGATAGGATAATATCAAGCATGCATAAGTGTAGCTTATGATCAAACACATGATCATCAATGTCTCACACACATAGTATCTCAACCAAAAGCAAACAAAGTTTGAAAACCACCAATAAAGCAAGAGAGAACAAAAGCAACACACTCTCTCTGGTTTATGATCTATACATTTTTTCCCTTTGGCAACAAGTTACCAAAAGTTCATAGAAAATGCATAGTGCTAGATCGACTCGTGCTTGATCTTCTGGTGGGTAGAGATGGCCTTGGACAAGACTTCGCTGATGTAGATGGAGCTGAGTGATGAAGGTGCCGAGCTGGTGGCACTGGGGCTGTAGTGCAGATGAAGTTGCTCTTGTGTCGAAATCGCACAATGATGACCTCTGGCTCTAGGCACTGCAAACACATTTGTTGTTGTCTTTCCTTCCTCTCCTGCATGTCCTCTTGTAGCTCCTCCACCGCAGATCAATCTCGCCATTTTACATCTAAGTTATAGAACTTTTGTTCTATGATTCTTCCAAGCTCTCCCGATTTTGAGTTAGGCCAACCTTCTCAATCCTCAAGGTTGATGCTATTAAGTAACCAAGCTGCTCCCGCTTGTTCTTCAAGAGATACCGATGCCTCCTCTTGAGTTGGCATCTTGGCAGCCTTCTCCTCTTTGCCTTCTCCTTCTTCTCCGAGCTTGAACTGATTGTGGATCATCTTCATTCATGACAACCTCATTGTCCTCAAAGTCTGGATAAAGTGGAAAGTGTTCCTTATCCAACTGATATTTTCCGTGCCCATCTTTGAGTTTATCAATTCTGAATCTGAGGTGCATATCCACAGCTCCTCTTCTAATCTGCGCGTCCTCTTGATAGTTTCAATGATCGGCTCATGACTTTTAAACTTTGTGGCACATCAAACACATGCAACATGTTGATGGCATGCCTCGATCATGTTATGGTCACCGACTTGGGCAACAAGGTGTGCCTCGAATCCAATTTATGGTTGGCAACCCCGATAAACAGATAGTGAACTGATCCAAACTTGTGAGTTGCTAATGCCTTGTTTGGAATTTCCTTGTACATGTGAGCCATTGAATTGTGATCCTTTTTCTTCTTGCATAGATGTCTAAGTCATCCTCATTCTCCTTTGGGGCATTTATCACTTGCCCACTCTTCAACAGTTGACTGTACCTTGTACCTTGACATCCAAACAATTCTCCCATCTGGTAGAAATGTGGAGTAAAACTGCATGATAAGCTCATCATTCCAATGTGAGCTTCCAACAAAATCGCAACTCCACAAGCTCACAAAGCTGTCTTGCACTCTGTGATAGTGCTCTTCATTCTCCTTGATGAAGTTCCAACACCCATCTCATGTCACGCATAATGGGCTTCTTGTCCAAAAGAATGTCTCATAAAAGTCCTGCTGTTCCTTTGTGGAACCTGTAGTCAACAACAGTTCTTCTCCTTGAAGCATATGGATCTTCCAATCTCCATTTCCTCAGCCCTCGAGTCTTCCTCGACTCTCATGTTCTCACCACAGGATGGGCATCATTGTGGTCTGTATCTTGGCTTGAGCCTTTAACTTGTCTTCTTCATCTTCCTCATCAACCTCGTGCATCGGGGCCTTGTTCTTTCAAGAGCTGGAATACTTAGTATTCCTCTTTGCAGACTTGGCCTTGGGGCAGCTTTGGTGCTTCCTTGGCTTAGATGTAGCCTCGATCTGATTGCATCACCCATTAGCTTTGGTGCCTTTGGTGTCTGGTGCAGTGCTCTTCCTCTTCCATCATGGAAGGCTTCCCAATAACTCTAGCCATGGTCATCTTGACCCTTTCCTTCCTCTTCTTGCTCTCAAAGAACTGCTCTTTGGGATCAGGATTTCAGTGCAGTTGAGTTGATGTTCGCCTAGACATTGGTTGTCTTCCGCAGTCCTTTGGTCTTCATGACCCTTTCCTTCTTGACCACCTCTCTTTGAAGTTTCATCTTCCTCAGCCTTGTAATCTTCATCCTCCAATCTGAAATTTTTCTCCTTTGCCTAGTAGCAGCCTTAGGCAAATAGGAGTACTTCCTTCATCTCGAAGTTGAGGGACTAGTGCCTCACTCAAGTTTATCTCGCTTTTCCTCAATTGCTCGTTGTCACTTTGATCGATATATACGCAAAAGCTGATCGCTGACCGTGAAGAGTTTATAGATGAGATAGAAAAGATGAGCATCACAAAATGCAGAGGTTTTGCAAAAGAATGACTCAAAGTTCAGTTTTAGTTTTCCACGAAAGCATTTTGGATCCACCGATTTTCAAACTAGGTGATACCAAGCAGTTTTGGAACCTAAATCGATGATCTTGCTGGACCAGTTTCACCATGGCACCAGACCTTAGGTTTCACAGAATTTCAAATCGGTGCACCGATTAGTAAATCTCATGTCACCGAGAGTCACTTGTGCAATGGCATAAGCCAATCGGTGAGACCGAGTTTTTCAACCTTGGTCCGAGATGGTTTCATGAAACCTAAACCTAAAATTTGAATCACAACTAATCTATGAACTACTTTGGCGGATAGATGAGTTGCAATCGTGGCAAGATTCAATATGAAAACAATGTGCTAGGAATCGACGTGGATAGCACAAAGATCAAGTCCATACCCTAACTTGGCGGTGGATTGCTACTACGGCGGCACCGGGACGAAATCCGCTGACGGGGCGAAGACCAGCGACAGAGGCTGTCATGGCGAGGAGACGATCCGAGACCATGATGGCGAGAGCGAAATTGATGCTGCGAAGGGTTTTGAGAAATTTCCAAAATTTTGCCCGACTATATATAGTCCGACTCGCTTGGTGGACGAGTGAATATCTGTGGCACCGATGCATAATCGCAAGAAGCATAAAGAACTCGGAGACGAAAGTTCAAATTGTTGCACCGAGATTGAAAACTCAGATTCATCTTGATGATCCTTGAGACCGAATGGAAGGATCACCGATGAGAATCATTAGAGGTTTTGGAAGTTTAAGTCTATGACGAATCGGGACTGAGTGCTCCTCACACGTAGTGGTTCGAATCGACTTGATCAAATTTTGTGATGTAGCATGAATAGAGTTTGAGACGAGAAAAGCATAGATAGCTAAAGAAGGTTCTTAGGCATTCTTGTCCATCCACTTGCCAAAAGAAGAAAGAACCAATCAAACAAAACAACAAGTGGATGTCCTTGAATGAGTAAAATATGCACCAACATGCTCATACAATAAGATGGCAATTGAAATATGTGGCAAAGCATGCACAACCAATTTAGCATCTATCAAACAATTGGCGATGACTAGGTCATCTATATATGAGTATATTGACTTAGGAGTCAAATGAGAACATTTGATCATAGGTCATACTCATCGTTAAGCTCAAGTGGGGTTACCACTTTTACATAATGCATTAATGTGTTCACATCATTAGAGTTGCTTTGACTCAATTCTTAGAGTTAAGCTCCCCTAGATGTGAGATCCCTTAGAGGGATGAACTAACCTTGGTTTTATCGATGATGACTTCATGTAGGTGTTGAAGATGTAGATGCTCAATGTTGATGTAGATCATTTGAGCAACTTTGGAGTGAGTTGCACTTTCAACTTGCCTACATGGGTTAGTCCCACAAGGAACAAACAAGAATATCCATAGACATAGAGTGATGCACACACAAGATGATGTCCATGAAAACATTAGGTTACCTTGTCCTTGCCTTACCAACATGAGGGTTTGTGACTCTTGAACTAGTGCAAGATGTGAAAGTTGATTGCACTTGTTCTTGCCAAAATGATATGAGTGAAGAATGTTGGCGGAGTCACCTCAAGAACTCTAGTTCTTCTTCTTCGGATCCACATCATCTTGATGGGAATCCTTGGAGTTGTAGTTGTACTTGATGAAGTAGAACTTGATTTAGTCTTGAGGACCCACTGAACGAGGCTTTAGGTGCTTCTTCAAATGCATCAATCTCTTCTTGAAGTTTGTCCTTGCTTTGTTCTTGTGGTCTTGTGGTGGAAGATCATCTTGAGCTTGTGTCCCTTGAAGGAAGTAGGATCATACTTCTTGTTGAGGAACAAACTTTGTCTTGGGGTATTGATCTTCTTCCCACTCAACTCCATGGCGCTGAACTTTCGCTCAAAACCAACACCTTGATTCTTCCGCCTTCCTTGCTTATGCATAATTTCTCGATTTTACTCCCAGAAGGCTCTTGTAAACACCTTTCTATAATTCCTTCAATAAACTATTTTTTGCTCAAGTGTAACTTGGCTAAGAGAATCATTAGTGGAATCAAGAGACTACTAGAAGCAACAACATTGGATTTGACATTATTATTGTTACTACTAGAGGAAGTATCTTTCGTACTTGTTACTAGACTTGACTTGAGGCATGTAAGTAGATAAGAGTAAACGCTGGCAATGTAAGAAGAACTTTTCATGGAGATCATCATTGATTGCCTTTAAGAACTCATGCTCTTGCTCAAGATTGAGCTTTTCAAAGCGAATCTCTCATGAGCCCTTAAAAGTTCTCGATGATCTTCAAGATAGTTTCATGAGCCAACTTAAGAGTGTTTAGTTCTTTGTAGCTCACCTTTCCCAAAATCGGTCAAGTCTCTTCGTTCAGACCATCCCAAGATCATGCCGGTACTCACAAAGACATCGATGAAATAATCAAAGTTCAATCACACCTGAATTTATTAATCATTCTCATAGAGTCTTTATTACAAGAGAATAAATTCGCCTCAAGGCCAACTCCATGAGAAATAAACTAAAATAAGTCATGAAGAGATTAAAAATAGCGAGTCCATCCGACTCCAAAGGCAATCGCTAAGCTGAGCGAGCCTCACTTTCGATCGGAATAAATCGCAACATAAGACGCCAGTAGCCGTAGGTCAGCTTTTTGAATGTCGGCAAGTCATGAAGAAAATAATAATAAAGTTACTAACACTATATGCATTTTGCTGTGGGGCTCTAAGTTTCATCATTTTGGAAAAGCAAATTTTTCCCTACTACAAAGGAATTGCTTGCAAATTACTACAAATTGTTGCTAGTTATTGAGATGGTTCCGCCAACCAATGTCTCATTCCCAAATTATTAAGTCATAACCCTCAAATTAATTTATTAGTTTTAGTGTTGAGATTTCTGAATACTTCCAAGTTCCAGAGGCTCAAATTGTCCGAATCGGGACACGGCTAATCGATTAGATCTTTAACTCTCTCGCAGAGGTTTCATGACTTTCCCCGCAAGAATCATTCCTCCTTTTAAGTCTTCGCACTTCATGGTGTTTGAAGACGGATGAATGAAACAGGTCTTCCAAAGAGTTCTTCCGCTACTGCTGTACCCATCCAATCCTACTGCTCTTTTACATCTCGTAGTACCGGCCCAAAACCATTACTACTAAGGTTAACCCAACAGAGCCCATAATGGCTTTCGGCTGCATGTAAGCTTCCGTCAAAGGCATCCATCCGCCTCTTCGGCTGGGTGAAGCTTTCCAAGATGTCATGGCACTTCTCCATGCATCCCGCCAACCAACGGGTTCTCCAGTGTTCGTCAATCGCTTCCTCCACTCAAAGAGTGAATTCAAGTCCATCTTGATCATTGTAGTTCATGGGGTTGTCATCATCATTGACTCTCACATCTTTCTTATGAATTTACTCAACCAAAACCCGCCTACGAGCATAGCAAAATAAACTACTTCGTCCCGGGGTCATGGTAACAAGGGGATTGGTTCATCCTACCACATGATACTACTCAAGATTATAACTTCAAATTTCAACTACTGCATGCATGGTGCGGTGGTATAATTTCTAATGCACAAAATCATAGGTATTTGAAAATAACATGATCAAAGACTTGTTTTGCTGATGATCCTCAGCTAAAGACTCAGAGCAAGCTTCAGATCGGAAACTCTACCGAGACAAACAATAATCACAATAAGCATATAGCATAAGATCACTTAGCACAATAGCATAGTAACATAACACACCAAACAACAAATCAAAACCCAAAGGAAAACTCAAAGAAAAAAACCAACTCAAGTTTTTCCTACTTCAAGCAACAACTAAAAATAGTTTTATATAACAAAAATTTTCTCAACATAACCTAATCATGAGTTTATGTTAACTTAATGTAAAAGAATGCATTAAGCAACTAGAAGCAAAAAGAATCAATTTAAAAGCTATTATAAAACTCCTATTAGGCCTAATTCAAATTCTATTAAGAAAAATAAAATAAAAGTTTTATTTATTATAAGTAAAAGTTCATCCTATAAAGTGACAGAAACTATCCTAGAATAATCAATCACATGTGAAAAATAAATTCATTTACTAATTAAAATAATAGGAAAACATTAGCTAGTTAATTAATTAAGAATACATGATTCTGCTAGAAACTAATTTTTTATTAATCCTAAATGCCCAAATTAATTCCTATGGTTTGGCAATGTCAAAACAAAGTTGAGACAAAAGGAATCATATAAAATAATTTTCCTAGCTCATGTTATAACAGATTTACTATTCTGACTAAAACTAAATTAAAGCAATTATAAATAATTTTAATATAGCTAAAATATTTTCTACAGAAACTATAGAAAATTTGCAAACCAACAAAAAAAGAATCACTCAAAAATATTAAGTAGAATAAAAGATATGAATTTTTCAAATCTGAACTATTCTCATAAAACAGAAAAACGAAAATAAGAAAAACGACTAAATGGCCTAACTAACGATCGTATGTATTATAGCTAAACGGGCCCTAGGTTAAACTGAATCGGCCGAGCTAATAAATAAAACCCTAACTAAACTAAACCGTAATCAACCGAAATAAAACCGGTTTTATTTAAAGCTGATTTTCTAACTAACTGAATATATAGATCGGACGGGTGGGTAACCCAGCACTCACCGGCGCTGGAATGGCAAGGAGGTCTCAAGCGGCGAAAAGGCTATTCTCCCATTGCCGGGAGGTCATGAGTCCGCGTAAGGGGCGACGAGGGGGGTTCTGTGGAGTCGACGAGGCCTGGGAGGGCTAGGCGACGGGCGGGTGAGGTGAATGGCAGAGCTCTGGTTCCACAGATGAGGAGGAGGAGGTCTCACAGGGGGCGAGGGGAATAAAAGGGGAGGGGTTCTTAGGGCGCCTCTTGGGCGAGGGGTGAATCGGGGCGGATCGAATCCCGGATCCGCTGGATCCGCGAGCAAGTGTGCGGCGAGGTGGCGGGCGGGGTGATACGGGTGGGGTCCCAAGGGTGAGGCGCGCACGGGCACCGAGCCAAGGAGATTTCAGCGAGGCCTGATCGGCGTTGGCGCTGGGCCGGGCTCGGTCGGCCGTGGCTTGGGCTGGGCTCAAGGCCAAGGGTTGCCTCGGCTTGGTCAAGCAAAGGTTCTGGCCGGGCGCCGAGGTCTTTCCTTTCTATTTTTTTTAATTCTTTTTGAAAATAAAAAGAGAGAAATATAAATATTTGTAAGACATATATATATATATATCAAAATGATCAGGAATATTCTATCATTTGAACATTTTTCCAAAGGCAAAATCCAAACTTTATAAAAAATCATTTTTCCAAATTTCAAATAAACTCAAGTTTGAATTCAAAACTTTTGGCATTGTTTTCTCCCTATATTTTGGAGTGTCATGTTTACCCTCTCATACTTTTGCTCAAGTATTTATCAGCATAGTTTTGAAATGATTCCCACTTGCCAAAGTTTAAATTCAAATTTGAAAACTCAAAATCTTCAAACTTCAAATGGCACTCAAATTCAAACAGAATGCATAGATGTTTAGCTATAATTGTAAACATTCCAAATAGGAAATTTGGGATGTTACAAACCTACCACTTTAAGATGAATCTCGCCTTTAGATTCGGGTTAGCAAATAGGTGCGGTGGTCTCAAGAAGGTCTTCTCGCCCCCTGTGGCTTCTTCCTGAGTGGTGACTCCACAGACCTTGCAAAACTTGATGACCTTTGTCGGTGACTGTCGCATCTCGAGAATTCGGACGGTTTCTCCTTATAAGTCGATCACCGCCGAGCTGTATGGCCTCTAGGGCACCGTGTCTCTCAACGGAATATCGCCATGTCGGCATGGCACTTCTTCAGAGAAATATGAAAGACATCATGGACTCCGGACAATCCTTCCGTAATTCCAACTTGTAAGCAACTTCTCCACGACGCTCGAGGATTTTGTATGCCAATGAATCGGGTGCTAACTTTCTTTGACACCAAACCTCTTGATTCCACGGGCGGAGACACACGAAGATATGCTCGGCCCGACTTCGTAAGTCACTTCCTTGCGCTTTACGTCGGCATAACTCTTCTCGCTCGACCGTGCTATCTTGAGTCTGTCTCAATCAGCTTGACTTTTCTTCGAACTTGATAAGATCGGAACCGGAAAGTGATCGATCTCCAACACCATCCCACAAAGAATGGTGTTCGCACCTCCTTCTCAGAGAGCTTCAAAGGGCCATCTTCAGACCGGATCGATAATCTGTTGTATGAGAACTCACGATGGCAAATTATCATCCCAGCTAGACCCATAGTCTAGCACACAAGCTCTCAACATGTCCTCCGTAATCTGGTTGACTCTCTCGGTCCGTCCATCTGTCGCGGATGAAAAGTCGCATCAATTCCAGCCTCGCACTCCAAAGTTTCATGCAACTGCTTCCAAAACTTTGAGGTAAATTGTGTTCTCTATCCACACGATTTTCCTCGAACTCCATGCGCATATATACGATCCTCGGTCATGTATATCTTGGCCAATTTAGCACTGGTATATGTAGTCTTCACGGAATGAAGTGAGCTACCTTGGTCAAACGATCAACCACTACCCAGATAGAATTATAACCCTAACGAGTCCGGTAATCCTGATAAAATCCATTCCAAGTTTTTCCCATTTCCAATCGAATCGCAAAGGTTGAAGTAACCTCGCTGGCTTCGATGTTCGCTTTTACTGCTGGACAAACATCGACATCACACGACTCGGCAATATCCTTCTTCATACCGCACCAAACTTTCCTTCAAATCTGTACATCTTGGTGTTATCGGGTGAATCGAGTACGGTGAATCGTGAGCCTCCTGAAGCATTAGCTTCTGAGTTCGGATCGCTACATAAATACGATCCGAACCATATAGTTCCGTGTTCATCCTTACGGAACCCTTTCGCTTTCCTTCATTCATCTTCTGCTTATTTCATCAATTTCCTTGTCCACTGGCTTCACGAATCCTTTCGCCAAAGTGGACTGAACTTCCAGAGTTGCAATATATCCTCTCGAACTATCTCCACCGGAGATCTCTCGAGGTCATCGACTAACTCCTGGGTAATCTCCCTTTGCCGTAGTATTCACATAACTCTTACGGCTCAAAGCATCTCATATAACATTACTAGCCTGGTAATGCAATCTCATGTCATAGTCCTTATCAACTCTAGCCATCTCCTCTCGCCCGAGGTTCAACTCTTTCAGTGAAAATATATTTCAAGCTCTTGTGATCTGTGTATACATCACAACGTTTCCATGAGGAAATGTCTCGTGTCTTGAGTGCATGCACTACGGCTGCTAACTCCAAATCATGTGTGGTATAATTCATCTCATGAGGTCGAGCTGTCCTGGAGGCATAAGCTACAACTTTCCTTCCTGCATTAGTACTCCTCCGAGTCCTGACGAGAAGCCACAATAAATGGTATTCCTGTATGTCCAAAATCGGGCTGTGACCAAACGCTTTCTTCAATTCCTGAAACCGCTTCACAATCCTTGGTCCAAACATATTTCTTTTCTTCAACAAAGCTCACCATGGGCTTGGCAATCTTAGAGAAGTTCTCAATAAACCTCCGATATCTCGCGAGTCCGAGAAAATCATGGATCTCCTGATCGAGGTGGGTGATCGCCAATCGTGATCGATTCAACTTGGCGGGTCAATCGCTATTCTTCTCCCCGAAATAACATGTCCGAGAACTTCCTTCAGCCAAAATTCACATTTGCTGAACTTGGCATACAACTCGATGTTCTCAAGTTTCTCCACTAGACGAAATGTTCCTTATGCTCTTCCTCGCCTTGGAGAAAATCAGATATCATCGATGAACACCACTACAAACTTGTCCAGATATTCCATAAATACCTTGTTCATCAAGTTCATGAAGTATGCAGGAGCATTAGTCAATCCAAATGACATGACGGTATACTCATATAAACCATACCGGTAGTGAATGCTGTTTTGGGTATATCCTTTTCACGGATCTTCAATCGATGATACCTCGATCAAGATCGATCTTGAGAATACCTTGATCCAACTAGCTGATCAAACAGATCATTAATCATCGGCAGAGGGTACTTGTTCTTGATGGTTACTCGCTCAACGCATTTATAATCCACAACCATCCTCAAGCTTCCATCCTTCTTCTACCAAAGAACTGGGCTCCCCAAGGTGATGAGCCAATAATATATCCTTTCTCCAATAACTCATTAATTTGATCCTTGATCTCTTTCAACTCGCTTGGGGGCATCCGATAAGGTCTTGATATTGGGGCCAGCCGCAATAACTCAATCAAAACTCAATGTCCCCGTCTGGCATTCTCGTAATTCTCCTAAACACGCCGGGAAAATCTTGCACCACCGGCACTTCCTCCCGAACAACTCCCCAGGGAATTCACCGATTCTTCATCCGCTAGCCCTGGATACATATTTGATCCTCTTCTCTGCCCGGTGGTGAGCAGAATAGACTTGCGGGCAAATTATGTTTCCTTCAAACTGGCAACCAATCCATGCCTAGGATACATCCAAGGTCCGGGTTTCCAATACTATGAGGTCTGGGAAATTTATGGTTCCTGGCGTTGAGGGTTGCACGACAGCCTAAACTCCGCCATCATTTCTCCTCCCGAACCGACGCGAGGGGGTTTCTAAGGGTTTTAGTGGGCAACCTGCATTTTTCCACAACTACCCTTGATATGAAATGAATGCGCTGCACCGTAATCAAAGAGTACCAAACTGAACGTGAATTCAATAAAAACTTACCAACCATAGTACGGCTGATCATAGACGCCTCCACGCTCATGGTTCACCCGAGCACGAGGGAAAGGTTGGGCTTCGCGAGCTTCCATTGCCGCTTCCATTCCTCCGCTTGGCCTCTGGCAGTCGGTGGCATAGTGCCTCGGCACTTGGAAGTGTGATGTGACCAGATCCTTCGAGTCGGGCAGAACGACGTCGGTTCCATTACCGCTTCCATTGCCATTTCCATTGCCGCATTGTTGTCTGGTTATGATTGTTCCATTGCCTCCATGGTTATGTCCTCCATGGTTGTGATGGATATGCCCTCCGAGTATGGGGCATAACGGGCTTCACGAGCTCCTGAGTTGTGCTTTCTCGCTATACTTCCGCTATGCTCTCAATCTGCTGCTGCTTGCCTTCAAGTACGATGGCCTTGTCTACCAGCCGGTAGTTGGCGAAGTAGCCACCATAAGCTGCATTCTCAGCTTCATCATTGAGTCCTCGAGAAACTTCTCCTGCTGCGATCCGTGGCCACATCATCCGGCATAACGGCCAACTTGTTGATTCATCCACGACTGTACACAAGATTCTCTCTCGGCGAAGTTGGAACTCACGCTTTCGCATCATGGCTCCAATGAAACATGAGCGGCGGAAGGCTCCCTGAACCGATCCCATGACGTGCCGGCGGGATAAGTGGCGTGTAGTTCTCCCACCAAGAAGCCGGTCCATCAAGTTGATGTGTGCGCAAAGCGCCTTCTCCGCATCGCTTCTCCCAACAGTGATTAACTCTCTTCCGATCTTATGGAGCCAATCATCGCCCACAATCGCCCAAGCTGCTTAGAGAACACCCCATGATTCAGCCTCGTGAATCGAGCAAGTTGTCAGGGGTGGTGGTGGTGGTGGGTGGATTGTTGTTGTTGTTCGATTCGATGAGCATCTCGTGATATGGTATTCGCACCGGAGTAGTACCGGGTGAGCTCCAAGGAAGTTGAGACCGGGCCGCCTCGAGGCATCCGTGTTTTGGGTGGATGAGAAAATTAGAATAGAACAATGGTCTAATGAGAAATAACACTACCCATATGAATGCACGTATATAACACACCAATCATTTATTCATTCCACTAAAACATGGTTCAATCTCGATTACAAAAGCTCATGACTAATCGAAAATAAACACCAACTGATCGATTTAAAAAGTAAATAACATGGTGGTCGCTCAAAGTCTTCATCAATAATCCTAGCGCCCTCCCGTGCGATGTCCTCCGGTGTCCTTCATTGTGGCGCTCCTCTCAGTGCTTCCTCCAAAGGAACTCCCTTCATAATCCTCGATCATTGCTCACGAGAGTCCATCATCTCCACTGGAAAAAGGTCCTCTCAAGTCCATCTTTTCAATTCGCGGCAAGCTTCATCTTCGTGTCGTCCGATTTCCATGAAGTCCGCGATTTCCTCATGGCTGGGAAGTCCAAGGTGCCTTCTCCCGCCCAGCCATGGAACAACAGCCCGTGTACCTTCGAGTTACGTGAGTCCGGATCTCCCATTTCCGAGGAGACACTCCAAGTCCTCGGATATAAGAGAGGAGTCGTCTCTCACAGACGGATGATATTCCATTCCGTGCTCGCGAAACCATGGCGAGGTCTCGATGGATCGAAGCTCGCCTCAGATTCTCCCGGAGATGTCCAAGTGCACGATAGATCGCCATGTCCTTCCGGCGATCCAGCTTGAAGTCGGTGAACTCAAAGTCAATAGGCTCCGATGTCCTCCGGAAGGTTCTCCCGAATATGCACTTCAACTCAGAAGGGTGTCCGCTTAAGTGCATTGGTTGGCTTCCGTGATCAAGGGCGAGCAATCTTCAATTTTCTTCACCATCTCGACCAGCTTCCTTCCAAAGGGCATCGCCTCGCTGGGCGGCAAAACTCCCGTAGTAAAATGGGTGAACTCGACGCCATCTAGAATGTTGAAAATCGGAGAGGAGTCTAAATGAACGGGGAGAATTACGGAATGATAAGGATACAAAGTAAATGGTCTTCCTATGGCTTTCCGATCCTAGGGGTTACGATCCTACGGCCAGAAGCTCGATATCATCTCTCAGAGCGACCGACCCAAAATCGTCAAGTCTCCGTGGTTCTGTATTTATCCCAAGATCATGCCGTACTCACAAAGACATCGATGAAATAATCAAAGTTCAATCACACCTGAATTTATTACACGATTCTCATATAGAGTCTTTATTACAAGAGAATAAATTCGCCAAGGCCAACTCATGAGAAATAAACTAAAATAAGTGGAAGCGAGAAGAAAAGCGAGTCCATCCGACCAAAGGGCAATCGCCAAGCGAGCGTAGCCTCACTCCCGATCGAATAAATTTCGCAACATAAGACGGTTGTAGGTCATTTTGAATAAGCGCAAGTCATGAAGAAAATAACAATAATAAAGTTACTAACACTATATGCATTTTTTGGGGGCCTAAGTTTCATCATTTTTAAAAGCAAATTTTTCCCTACTACATTGGACTTGCTTGCAAATTACTACAAATTGTTGGTAGTTATTGAGATGGTTCCGCCAACCAATGTCTCATTCCCAAATTATTAAGTCATAACCCTCAAATTAATTTATTAGTTTTAGTGTTGAGATTTTACTTCCAAGTTCCAGAGGCTCAAATTGTCCGAATCGGGACACGGCTAATCGATTAGATCTTTTCTCTCGCAGAGGTTTGGACTTTCCGCAAGAATCATTCCTCCTTTTAAGTCTTCGACTTCATGGTGTTTGAAGACGGATGAATGAAACAGGTCTTCCAAAGAGTTCTTCCGCTACCGGTACCCATCCAATCCTACCGTTTTCTACATCTCGAGAACGCCCCCAAAACTACTAAGGTTAACCTAGCGAGCCCATAATGGCTTGCCCAGTAAGCTTCGTAAAGGGCATCCATCCGCCTCTTCGTGGTGGGTGAAGTTTCCAAGATGTCATGGCACTTTCCATGCATCCCCCAACCAGGGTTCTCCGGTGCCCCAACCCCTCCACCCAAGAGTGAATTTCAAGTCCATCTTGATCATTGTAGTTCATGGGTTTATCATCATTGACTCTCACATCTTTCTTATGAATTTCACTCAACCAAAACCCGCTCAAGCATAGCAAAAAAACTACTTCATTCCGGTATGGTAACAAGGGGATTGGTCATCCTACCACATGGGGCTGTGCCGGCAATAACTCAATCAAATTCAATGTCCCGTCCGGTGGCATTCTCGTAATTCCTCCCACATCGGGAAAATCTTGCACCACCGCACTTCCTCCCGAACAACTCCCGTGAGGGAATTCACCGATTCTTCATCCGCTACGCCTCGATACATACTGATCCTCTTCGCCCGGTGGTGAGCGTAATAGACTTGCGGGCACGCCTATGTTCCTTCAAACTTCGTCAACCAATCCATGCCTAGGATTACATCCAAGGTCCGGTTTCAACACTATGAGGTCTCGGGAAATTTATGGTTCCCGATGTTGAGGGTTGCATGACAGCCTAAACTCGCCATCATTTCTCCTCCCTGAACCGACGCCAAGGGGGTTTCTAAGGGTTTTAGTGGGCAACCTGCATTTTTCAACTACCCTTGATATGAATGAATGCGTTGCACCGTAATCAAAGAGTACCAAAACTGAACGTGAATTCAATAAAACTTACCAACCATAGTTGTCCGGCTGATCATAGACGCCCTCCACGCCAATGTGGTTCACCGAGCACGAGGGAAAGGGTTGGGCTTTCGCTGAGCTTCCATTGCCGCTTCCATTCCTCCGCTGGCCTGGCAGTCGGTGGCATAGTGCCCTGCTTTCCGCACTTGAAGGTGTGATGTGGACTGATCCTTCGAGCCGGGCGAACGATGCTGGTTCCCATTACCGCTTCCATTGCCATTGCATTGCTGACTTGTTGTCCTGGTTATGATTGTTCCATTGCCTCCATGGTTATGTCCTCCATGGTTGTGATGGATATGCCTCCGAGTATGGGGCATAACGGGCTTCGCCGAGCTCCAGTTGTGCTTCCCTGTACTTCCGCTATGCTTTCAATCTGCCGCTGCTTTCTTCAAGTATGATGGCCTTGTCTACCAGCTGCCGGTAGTTGAAAGTAGCCACCATAAGCTGCATTCCAGCTCATCATTGAGTCCTCGAGAAACTTCTCCGCTTATGCATCTGGGCCACATCATCCGGCATAGCGAGCTAACTTGTTGAACTCATCCACGCATCGCCACAAGACGTTCCCTCGGGCGTAAGTTGTGAACTCACGCTTCTTCGACTCATGGCTCCAGCTGAAACATGAGCGGCGGAAGGCTCATGGAACT
The DNA here is from genome assembly GCA_021605205.1 of Aegilops longissima. Lineage (NCBI taxonomy): Eukaryota > Viridiplantae > Streptophyta > Magnoliopsida > Poales > Poaceae > Aegilops > Aegilops longissima. The sequence continues at coordinate 35,225 of JAHIAM010006190.1, read as the reverse complement.
GATCCCATGTGATGGTGCCGATGGGTGGCGTGTAGTTCTCCCACCAAGAAGCTGCAGTCCATCAAGTTGATGCGGCAAAGCGCACCTTCTCTCGATCAAGGTTCCAACAGTGATTAACTCTCTTCCGATCTTGCGGAGCCAATCATCGCCACAATCGCCTGCTGCTAGAGAACACCGCGGATTCAGCCTCGTGAATCGAGTCAAGTTGTCAACAGGGGTGGTGGGGTGTGGGATTGTTGTTGTTGTTGTTCGATTCGATGAGCATCTGTGATGATGGCATTCTGCATTGAGCAGCTGGGTGAGCTCTCCGGGAAGTTGAGATCACGCTCCTGAGGCATCCGTGTTTTGGAGTGGATGAGAAAATTAGAATAGAACAATGGTCTAATGAGAAATAACACTACCCATATGAATGCACATACATAACACACCAATCATTTATTCATTCCACTCAAACATGGTTCAATCTCGATTACAAAAGCTCATGACTAATCGAAAATAACGACCTAACTGATCGATTTAAAAAGTAAAATAACATGGTGGTCATCAAAAGTCTTCATCAATAATCCTAGCGCCCTCCTGTGCGATGTCCTCCGTGGTGTCCTCTCGCTGTGGCCTCCTCATGCTTCCTCCTCCAAGGAACTCCCTTCATAATCCTCGATCATTGCTCACGAGGTCCATCATCTCCACTCGGAAAGGTCCTCTCCCAAGTCCATCTTTTCCTCAATTATGCAAGCTTCATCTTCGTGTCGCCGACTCTCCATGAAGTCCGCGATTTCTTCCTCATGGTTAAGGAAGTCCGCGGTGCCTTCTCCTCCAGGGCCCAGCTCACGGAACAAAGCCTCCTGTACCTTCGAGTTACGGAGTCCGGATCTCCCGCTTCTCGAGGAGACACTCCAAGTCCGATATAAGAGAGAATGGAGTCGCCCTCACGGTACGGATGATATCTCCATTCCTGTTCTCGCGAGAAACCATGGCGAGGTCTCGATGGATCGAGCTCGCCAGATCTTCTCTGAGATGTCCAAGTGCACGATAGATCGCCATGTCCTTCCGATGATCCAGCTTGAAGTCGGTGAACTCAAAGTCAATAGGCTCAGATCCTCAAGGTTCTCCCGAATATGCACTTCAATCCTCAGAAGGTGGGTGCATTGTTGGCTTCCGGTGATCGAGGGCGAGCATCTTCAGCTTCTTCACCATCTGACCAGCTTCCAAAGGGCATCGCCTCGCGGGCTGGCAAAACTCGTAGCAAAATGGGTGAACTCGACGCCATCTAGAATGTTGAAAATCGGAGAGGAGTCGAAATGAACAGGGAGAATTACGGAATGATAAGGATAAAGTAAATGGTCTCTTCCTATGGCTTTCCGATCCTAGGGGTTACGATCCCACGGTCAGCGTGTCTCGATACCATCTCAGAGCGACCGACCCAAAATCGTCAAATCTCTCGTGTTCGTACCATCCCAAGATCATGCCGGTACTCACAAAGACATCGATGAAATAATCAAAGTTCAATCACACCTGAATTTATTACACGATTCTCATATAGAGTCTTTATTACAAGAGAATAAATTCGCCCAAGGCCAACTCATGAGAAATAAACTAAAATAAGCGGAAGCGAGAAGAAATAGCGAGTCCATCCGACTCCAAGGGCAATCGCCAAGCGCCGAGCGTAGCCTCACTCCCGATCGAATAAATCTCTCGCAACATAAGACGTTGTAGCTGTAGGTCAGCTTTTTGAATAAGTCGGCAAGTCATGAAGAGAATAACAATAATAAAGTTACTAACACTATATGCATTTTGGCTGGGGCTCTAAGTTTCATCATTTTCTAAAAGCAATTTTCCTTACTACATTGGACTTGCTTGCAATACTACAAATTGTTGGTAGTTATTGAGATGGTTCCGCCAACCAATGTCTCATTCCCAAATTATTAAGTCATAACCCTCAAATTAATTTATTAGTTTTAGTGTTGAGATTTCAATACTTCCAAGTTCCAGAGGCTCAAATTGTCCGTGAATCGGGACACGGCTAATCGATTAGATCTTTAACTCTCTGCAGAGGTTTGCGACTTTCGCAAGAATCATTCCTCCTTTAAGTCTTCGGACTTCATGGTGTTTGAAGACGGATGAATGAAACAGGTCTTCCAAAGAGTTCTTCCGCTACCGCCGTACCCATCCAATCCTACCGCTCTTCTACATCTCGTAGTACCGGCCCAGCCACACTACTAAGGTTAACCCAGCCAGAGCCCATAATGGCTTGCGGCTGCACAGTAAGCTTCCGTCAAGGGCATCCATCCGCCTCTTCGTGGCTGGGTGAAGCTTTCCAAGATGTCATGGCACTTCTCCATGCATCCCGCCAACCACCGGGTTCTCCAGGTGCCCACAACCGCCCTCCACCCAAGAGAGGAATTTCAAGTCCATCTTGATCTTGTAGTTCATGGGGTTATCATCATTGACTCTCACATCTTTCTTATGAATTTCACTCAACCAAACCCGCTCACGCATAGCAAAATAAACTACTTCGTCCCGGGTCATGGTAACAAGGGGATTGGTTCATCCTACCACATGATACTACTCAAGATTATAACTTCAAAATTTCAACTACTGCATGCATGGTGGGTGGTATAATTCTAATGCACAAAATCATAGGTATTGAAAATAACATGATCAAAGACTTGCCTTGTTGATGATCCTCGAAGCTAAAGACTCAGAGTAGCAAGTCAAGACTGAAACTCTACCGAGACAAACAATAATCACAATAAGCATATAGCATAAGATCACTTAACACAATAGCATAGTAACATAACACACCAAACAAACAAATCAAAACCCAAAGGAAAACTCAAAGAAAACCAACTCAAAGTTTTTTCTACTTCAAGCAACAACTAAAAATAGTTTTATATAACAAAAATTTTCTCAACATAACCTAATCATGAGTTTATGTTAACTTAACAGAAAAGAATGCATTAAGCAACTAGGAGCAAAAAGAATCAATTTAAAAGCTATTATAAAACTCCTATTAGGCCTAATTCAAATTCTATTAAGAAAAAAAATAAAAGTTTTATTTATTATAAATAAAAGTTCATCCTATAAAGTGACAGAAACTATCCTAGAATAATCAATCACATGTGAAAAATAAATTTATTTACTAATTAAAATAATAGGAAAAACAGTAGCTAGTTAATTAATTAAGAATAACATTCTGCTAAACTAATTTTTTTATTAATCCTAAAATGCCCAAATTAATTCCTATGGTTAGGCAATGTCAAAACAAAGTTGGGACAAAAGAATCATATTAAAATAATTTTCCTAACTCATTTTATAACAGATTTACTATTCTGACTAAACTAAATTAAAGCAATTATAAATAATTTTAACATAGCTAAATATATTTTCTACAGAAACTATAGAAATTTGCAAACCAACAAAAAAGAATCACCAAAATATTAAGTAGAATAAAAGATATGAATTTTTCAAATTGAACTATTCTGTAAAAACAAAAACGAAAATAAAGAAAACGACTAAATGGGCCTAACTAACGACTGATGTAATATATACTAAACGGCCCTAGGGTTAAACGAATCGGCTAATAAATAAAAACCCTAACTAAACTAAACCGAACTAACCGAAATAAAACCGGTTTTATTTAAAGCAGATTCTCTGGGGTTCTAACTTAGCCGATATAGATCGGACGGGAGGGTAACTCCGCGACTCACCGGCGCTCGACGGCGGGAGGCTCGGGCGGCGAGTGCTGGCCTCTCCGGGTCGGGAGGTCATGGAGGGTCCCGCAAGTGGCGACGAGGGGGGGTTCTGTGAGTCGACGAGGCTCGGGAGGGCTAGGGGCGACGGCGAGGTGAATGGCGGCGTGAGGTCGGGCTCGGGCGGAAGGTGAGGAGGGAGGAGGTTCTGCAGGGGCGAGGGGGGAAAAAAGGGGAGGGTTCTTAGGGCGCCTGGCTGGGCGAGGGGGTGAATCGGGGGATCGAATCCCGGATCCGCTGGATCCCATGAGGGCGGGCGAGGTGGCGGGCGGGGGTTGAAGGAGGGTGCCCGCCTCGCGAGAGAGAGGGGTGCGCTGTCGGGCGACGAGCCAAGGAGATTCGGGCGAGGCCTTGGTCTGGCGCTGGGTTTCTGGGGCTGCGGGTTGGCAATGCCGGGCTCAAGTTGCCTCAAGGCCGGTTGGCCGTTAGTTCAATGTATGCCGAGGTTTCCTTTCTATTTTTAATTTTTTGAAAATAAAACAGAGAAATATATATTTATATAAGATATATATATATATATCAAAATGATGAGGAATATTCCTATCATTTGAACATTTTTCCAAAGGCAAAATCCAAACTTTATAAAAATCATTTTTTCCAAATTTCAAATAAACTCAAGTTTGAATTCAAAACTTTTGGCATTGTTTTCTCCGATATTTTTGAGTGTCATGTTTACTCCTCTCATACTTTTGCTCAAGTATTTATCGCATAGTTTTGAAATGATTCCCACTTGCCAAAGTTTGAATTCAAATTTCAAAACTCAAAATCTTCAAACTTCAAATGGCACTCAAATTCAAACAGAATGCATAGATGCTTAGTTATAATTGTAAAACATTCCAAATAGGAAATTTGGGATGTTACAGCTTCTTATTTAGAAGCTCAATTTTCTCCTTATCATTGCCCATTTTATTAGCATGATTAATTGACGTCATCATAGTATTCATCACTAGAGTTGTCAACAAGTAAATCATCATCACTTCAGCAAGTCATCTTCATCACTATTGAAGTCACATACTGGATGTGTACCTAGGACCTTTGGCCATGAAGCATCTTCCAATTCCTTCAATTGGTGAATCAAATATGTCGAGGGAGTTGGTTGGACAAGTGCTAGACCGCAACACCTTCATCTTGAGTATATTCGAGTCAGAGTGATAGCTTCTCTCGAGGATGGTCGGAGTCGGAGCCGGAAACCATTCACCAACATGAGCTTGATGTCTTCGCTTGTGTAGCTCCTTGATGACTTGTCCTTCTTTCCTCGAATCCTTGCTTCTCCGTGAGGGTCTTCGCTCATAACGATCATCTCTACTCCTCTCTCTCTGGTGGTGATTCTTCTTTGCTTCTTCTTTTGGAGAATCTTCTTTTGTAGGGTACCGTACACTCATTGAGTAGTGTCCGGTCTCCCACAATTGTAGCAATTGCTTTGACTAGAAGATCTTTTGTCATTGTAAGACCTTGACTTGGAGCTTCTTTCTTTGCTTTTTGTAGAACTTATGAAGTTCTTCACCATTAAGCTCAATTCTTCATTGAAGGTTGGTTTCTCACTTGATGATGTGGGGCTTCACTTGAGGCTTGTAAGCACCACTTGACTTGTTGTGAAGTTCCTCCTTGTCCTTGAGTGACATCTCATGAGCACCAATCCTTCCAATGACTTCCGCTGGTTTGAGATCTTTGTAGTTTGGCATCATTTGGATCAATGTGCACACGGTATCATACTTTCCATCCAATGCTCTTAGGATCTTCTTGATGATGAATTTGTCGGTCATCTCTTCACTCCCTAAGCCGGCAATCTCATTTTATTAAGAGCAAGCCTAGAGTACATTTCAGCACCTTCACCATCCTTCATTTTGAACTTGTCAAGCTGTCTTTGAGCACATCCAACTTGGATTCCTTGACGGATTCGTACCTTCGCATATCAATCAAAGTATCCCAAATTTTTTGCATTCTCAAAGACGGCTGATTTTGTTGAATTCTTCGGGCACAATCCGTTGAAGATGATGTCACATGCTTGAGCGTTGTATTGCAACATCTTCAATCCTTCCGCATTAGCTTCACTTCGGTTCTATCCCATCAAAGAATTCACCTTGCAAGCCAATACAAATAATTGCCCAAACCATGGGTTATGTCCAAGAATATGCATTTTCATCTTATGCTTCCAACTAGCAAAATTAGTACCATCAAAGTAAGGACCCCACGGTGATAATTTCCTCGCTAGACGCCCATACTCTCCTAGGTTGTGAAACCAAGGCTATGACCACCAAAGCTATGGAAATCAAAGCAAATGGAGACCAAAGCTCGATACCACTTGTAGGACCTTGAAGTATGTCTAGAGGGGGTGATTAGACTACTTGACCAATAAAAACTTAACCTTTTCCCAATTTTATAGTTTCGCAGATTTTAGCTATTTTAGGACAAGTCAAGTAATCATCACACAATTCAAGCAAGCATGCAAAGAGTATATTGGCAAAGGAAATTAAAGCATGCAACTTGCAAGAAAGTAAAGGAAGGGTTTAGAGGATTCAAACGCATTGGAGACACAGATGTTTTCTCGTGGTTCCGATAGGTGGTGCTATCGCATTTCCACGTTGGTGGAGACTTCAACCCACAAGGGTAACGGCTATGAGTCCACTGAGGGCTCCACCCACTAAGTAGCAACCTTGTCTATCCCACCATGGTCGCCGCCCACGAAGGACTTGCCTCACTAGCGGTAGATCTTCACAAATTAGGCGATCTCCTTGCCCTTACAAACTCCTTGGTTCAACTCCACAATCTTGTCGGAGGCTCCCAAGTGACACCTAGCCAATCTAGGAGACACCACTTCCAAGAAGTAACAAATGGTGTGTTGATGATGAACTCCTTGCTCTTGTGCTTCAAATGATAGTCTCCCCAACACTCAACTCTCTCTCATAGGATTTGGATCTGGTGGAAAGAGGGTTTGAGTGGAAAGCAACTTGGGGAAGGCTAGAGATCAAGATTCATATGGTAGGAATGGAATATCTTGGCCTCAACACATGAGTAGGTGGTTCTCTCTAAATGGTAAGTTGGAAGTGTAGGTTCGTCCGATGCTCTCCATGAATGAAGAGGAGGTGGAGGGGTATATAGCCTCCACAAAAATCCAACCGCTACACACAATCTACCAAACTCTGGGACCGAATAGTTAAACTCGGTCGACCGATTCAAGAAACCTAGTGACCGTTAGTGATTTTCGTGGACGACATGCATCTCGGTGAGACCGATATGGTTAGGGTTAGGCATAACGTAATCTCGTGAGACCGACACAAACTCGGAGAGACCGATTTTGGTAATTAGATAACCGAGAGTTGAGGTAAACTGGTGGGACCGATTTGCTCTTTCGGTGAGACCAAATGTTAAAAAGGAAACAGAGTTTACATTGCAATCTCGGTGGGACCGATCGCCACTTTTGGACCAAACGCTACGAAGGGAAACAGAGAGATTGTAACCCCATCTCGGTGAGACCGAGATCCCTATCGGTAAGACCGATTTGCTTAGGGTTGGTGGCGGGCTATGACTTTGGAATCGGTGGCGCCGATACAAAGAATCGCAGGACCGATTTTGGCTTTAAGTTTAGGTCATTTGTGGATGTGGGAAAGTAGTTGAGGGTTTTGGAGCATATCACTAAGCACATGAAGAAAAGGCTCATTAAGCAACACCTCATCCCTTCTTGATAGTATTGGCTTTTCCTATAGACTCAATGTGATCTTGGATCACTAAAATGTAAAATGAAGAGTCTTGAGCTTTTGAGCTTGAGCCAACTTTGTCCTTGGTATTTTGAGGGATCCACTTTCATCATCCATGCCATGCCATTCATTGAGCTTTCCTGAAATAATAGTCTTGGAATAGCATTAGCTAAATGAGCTATATGTTGTTATGAATTACCAAAACCACCTAGGGTTCAATTCATGTGTCCTTTCCAAAGGATGAGGGGCAGCAAGGCACACATTGTATTGTTGCCATCGAGGATAACAAGATGGGGGTTTTATCATATTGCATGAATTTATCCTCTACATCATGTCATCTTGCTTAAGGCATTACCTGTTTTCTTGAACTTAATACTCTAGATGCATGCGGATAGCGGTTGATGAGTGGAGTAATAGTAGTAGATGCAGCACTAGTCGGCCTACTTGTCTCGAGTGATGCCTATATAGATGATCATACCTAGATTTTCTCATAACTATGCTCAATTCGTTAATTGCTCAACAGTAATTGCTCACCCACCGAGAATACTTATGCTCTTGAGAGAAGCCACTAGTGAAATCTATGGCCCCTCTATCTTCATCATATTAATCTTCCATCACTTTATTATTGCCTTTGCTTTTGTACTTTGCCTTTTATTTTACTTTGCATCTTTATCATAAAAATACCAAAAATATTATCTATCATATCTATCAGATCTCACTCGTAAGTGACTCAAGGGATTGACAACCCCTAATCGCGTTGGTTGCGAGGAGCTATTTGCTTTGTGTAGGTGCGAGGGACTCACAGAACCTCCTACTAGATTGATACCTTGGTTCTCAAAACTGAGGGAAATATTTACGCATCTGTGTCGCATCACCTTTCCTCTTCAAGGAAATCCAACGAAGCTCAAGAGGTAGCAACAGCAGAATTGCATTTCTTTGTCACTTGTTGACTGTACTTTCTTGTTCATACCAAATCTTAGTTGTTATTTCAAAGCAAATATCGGTTGCTAACTACCCTTTTGCCGGTTTGCGCTTCAGATCTGCCATCCCACTACCACGGTCAACACTATACTCATCATGCTTACGGTTTCCCCATTTTATGATGACCACGAACAGCCTACGGTTCGTGGTCGTAATAGCACTGCTCCACCCATCGAGCTAAACAAGCTTAGTTGTACAAATTCAAATATGATATTATGCCGATTAGTAAAACTGAGAGATGTTTAATTGGTCACTAAATGTTCCTACTTTAGTTTTGAAATGCATGTGAGCCACATATGGAGAGACCGGAAGGAATAGTATTTCTGCGCGCCTCGTTCATCATGGTGGTACAACCGACATTGTATAGAAAGACTTGTAATATCTTCAATCTGCTTGCTCTTCTGCTCTTCTTAAGATGATCCTCTCTTGTCGATAGTCAGTCGAGTTATTCTCCTTAGTATATTTTGAATCTGCCAGTCGTCGACTTGTTCTTCTTTACTATATGTTGAAGCTATCATCGCAGTATATCATCACTCTCGAGCTCTCATATTTTGAGTAGTAGGCCACATTATATTAATGCACACACCAAATTACAGCATGCATGGCACCTCTTAGAAGAATCGCAGAGATAGCACAAAGGGGTTTACCGGAGGAAGTATTGATTAGAATCACTGCATTACAAAATAATCTCACTTGTTTTTATGTTTTCATGCATGTCGTATTGAACATTATCAAAATGAGTATGAGAATGGGCCACGAGAGGAATACTACGAACGATCCATCGGCTAACAAACTTGGCATGGTGGAGGATGACCTATCTTATTCACCCATTAAGGTGCATGCTCTAACTTGGCAAGGTTGTATTGGTCGCATATATTTTGCATCCGACTTCTTGCATTACTTCTACCTTGTTACACCATCGCTTAGTTTAAGCATCATATGAGTATATGCCATACCTATCCATTTTCTGTACCTATTCCATGTGTCATACTATGTTTTCCACCAAATGTTGTTCTTTCGTAATAGATATCCAAAAGGAAGAGGGTGATTGCAGATCCTCAAGGAGTACAAACTAGGTATTTGGAAAAGGTAGTGATACCTGTTAAATCAGATAGATCAGCAGCCATAGAAAACACATGCCCAACTATAACAGACTTTACCCCTACTCCAAAGGGCCAAACCCTATTAGAACTGCCGACAGCCCAAAGATCGTGTAATGTCTATGATATCAATTCAAAATTTGAACTCCTAAATTTCTGCATGTGCCTTACCTTCTCTTGTATGAAAACTAATTTTAGATGAATCTCCTTGCTCAAAGGATCATAGGATCTCATGACAATACTGGCTCGCATTGCTCTTGTCAAGCATTCTTGCCCTTTGTCAAGATACTTACACTCATTGTTGTTTGATTATGTAGCATCACCGTAAATGTTCGCTTTTTATCCTTCCTTTGCTTGAAATTATAAGATCTATATTTACTCTTAGATAAATGTAGAATTAACATAATGGTTATGAAGTTTGGATTGCTCATGTAAGTACTGTTGTCATGTACTTCTCCCAGATCGAATTAATTGTTGATCAATTGGATGTATTTAGAACTTAATAGTGCTAGATACATCCATTTGAGCGACAACTAATAACGGACGGTGGTGGTATTACTATACGCATCGTGAGATAGTTGATTGTCTAGCATTACTCGATCTTATCCGCCCTACCCTCCACTTTCTCCAAATTATCATATCTACATTTACTCTACCAAAATGTTGAATAAAGCCAATGCCACCATTAACGCTGATGTCTCGCATTCCTCTTGTCAAGATTTTTGCCTTGTAACGCTGTACTTAATTAATTGCTATTTGATTATGTATCATCAGTCTGCACCTGAGCTTCATTTATCCTCTATTTCTTCCAATATTATTTGATTTATATTTACTCTTTGCAAAATGTAGAATAATGGCAACGCTTATAAAGAATTTTCTTAGGGAATTTATTGAATTATCTTTCCATCAACATGGAGAAGGGCTTTGTCTAGCCCGTGTTAACATGTAATGTAAGTTCATCCTTCTCAAGCCTTCAAACTTTGTTCTAGTATAGATTTGGATAGGCATCATTTCCTCCATCGCTGTTTACATCTGATTGGATGTTTGCAAGAACTACCGTTTGAAATTGTAGTTGTAAAAACATGTTCCTTATAAGAATATATCCATTTATTTGCTTATATAATTGTGAAACCTGTTACATGTCTCCTTGTTTCTCTATCGAGTCGATCTCTTATGCCAGTAACTTTAGGAAGGATAGTGAGCCAAACCATCTTGAGGACAACGAGATGACCCCAAGGTCCTGTCTTGATGAAGACAAGGAGTTGAAGCTACTCACCAAAGATGTGAGACAACCTCTGTAGTCGCTGCCTCAATCAGTTCGACTTCTTCAATCTCAACTTAAAGCGGAAAGGCTTGCTTCACCAGCTCCGACTTGAAGTCAAAGATGTAATGAAGATGTCGGGGACCGCTTTGCACACTATGGTGCCACAGCTAGGAATGAAGCATCTATAGTTGACACAACCGAGGTCTCATCACTTGTTCGTCATTATGGGGCCCGAGCTTGCTGTCTAGTGTCTTCAAGTGCTTCAGTTTTGTATATTCTTTTGTCGGCGCTGCTTATATGCACGGTGGCGAATTTTGATGCCCAAAGTATGTAATCCGTGGTCATGTTGCGCTTTATTATCACCGCGATAGCTTAACTTTGATTCCTAATATGTCGTAATTTCTTTGTTGTATAGTCTAGGTTTATTCTTTGGTCAGATATGTAATTTAGGCCGAAGGTTCAAAGGATCTCAATGTTGTCGGTCTTCAGTCGCTCGTTACTTATACAAAACATGGGCCTATAATCATCTTGGGCCATTAGCGTGTCTAAACCTATAGTAGTTTCCGCCTTTAATCGCCATGGGCTACATATTTACTGTAGTGACACCGGGCTTCCTACGGCAGACAAACAATGGGCCTTCTATGGTCCGAGAATGGGCCTTCTACGGGCAGATCATCAATGGGCCTTCTACGGGTCAGATCATCAATGGGCCTTAGACGGTCAGATGATCGACACAAACATGGGCCAAAAACAAATCAGATATGGCCGTAAACGGCTAGAGTTGAGTCGCCCATTCATGGGCCGACCATAATGGGCCGTCGTTAATAGGCCGATTGATGACGCGAAAACGCTCAACGATTAACGGGCCAAACGGGCCGATCAGAACCACGGGCTGAATTTGGCCCACAAACGTAAAATGGCGAACGGGCCGGTAACCGATGCCGAAATGAGCCTAAGAATGCCCCAGAAGGCCGAAAGATAACATACGCAAACGCCCAATGGATTAATGGGCCGTTAATGGTATAAAGTGATACACTATTCATTACGGGCCGTTTCATGAGCCGTTAATGGGCTAAGAGTTACAAAGGGCCTCATCCGCCGAAGACGCCATGGGTCATACATGGGCCGGAACTTAAATGGGCTGGAATCATATTGACAGCCAGATGACGCCATCGGGCCTAATTTGGATAGGTCGAAGCGGCCCTCGGGTTAGCGGGAAATGGGCTATATGCGAACATGCCATTAAAGCTTTCCGTGGGCCGCCAGCCACCTTTGACCAAGTCAAACGGGCCGCCTTTTCACAGAATGGGCTCGTATGGCCGCGTACATGTCGACGTATCATAGGCACCTTCGTCCAATGAGTGGATGGCATCGTCCCCAACGGTGAGCCAACACATGTTTACCCACTAATGATGATTTTACACGTGGAAAATCCCCATTGGTCGGGTCGTTAGCGGTTATCGGATCCAAAATCGGACCCGATAGCTTAAGGGCTGCCTGCTATTTATGGATGCCACGTGTCGTTACCTTGACGAAAGCACTTTCGGACGCCATTTACGTCGTCATGGAAGTGGACACTTTGTGATGATAATTTTGGTAATGTCATGGAACACCACGACAAAGACATGTATGACTATCTTGATTCTCGCTATAAATTGTCATGGATGTACATGCATGACAAAAATGCGACCATCGTGGCAAACACGTATCATCACGGAAGTGTATTTTTTGTAGTGCACCCAGAAAATATTGAATACAAAATCCTTCGGTATGATAGAACAATCGCTAGCTAATCCTTATGCGTGAGATGGACGAACATCCCGATATGCACTTGATATATGTAGAAAAATTTGTGGATTGTTCAAGCTTGCGTGTTTAACCGGAGATGAAGTTATGAAAATGTTTTCCTTTATCTTTGAGGGAAAATCATTGACATGGTATAGGCTATGCGATGATATTGGATCTTGGAATTGGAATCGATTGAAACCGAGTTCCACAAAAAATTATCCTATGCATCTAGTCCATTGTGATCGGAATTATATATAATTTTTGGCCTCGTGAAGGAGAAAGTATCGCCTAGCTTGGGGAGGCTTAAGTCAATGTTATACTCAGCCCAATCATGAGCTCAAAAGAAATTATTATCCGAACTTTTATGCTCGGCTTTCTCGTAATGATCAAACCATGCTTGATACTTGTGCTGGTTCTTTATGAAGAAGACTATTGAATACCGTGGGATCTTTTGGAAAGAATTAAATGCAACTCAAGATTGGGAACTCGACGAAGGTAAAGAGTCGTATAAAACTTTTATATGATTGTGTTAAATCTTTGGATACCGATGCTTTTCAAAATTTTAGCACTAAATATGGACTTGACTTGAGATAGTAGCCTCCTTTGTGAATCATTTGCTACTCATGTTGATCCCTAAAGAGAAGTGGTTTAAATATCACCCACCTATTAAAGAAGAAATTAAAGAACCAGACCAATTAAAGAAGAAACTATACTTTATAATGTTGATCCAGTTGTTCCTACGCTTATATTGATTAACCACCTTCCTGTTAGGATAAAGGAACATGCTAAAGTTTCAACTGTGGTTAACAAAAGCTATTTAAAACACCTAAACCTGATGAACAAATTAAAGTATAACCTAGTATTGCTATGGTTAAAGATCTCTTTGAAGAAGATATGGATGGGCATGTTATTTACTGTGAAGAAGCTGCTAGAACTGCCAAACCCGATAAAAGGATAATGTAACATCCCAATTTCCCATTTGGAATGTTTTACAATTATAGCTACATCTATGCATATTATTTGAAATTGAGTGACATTTGAAGTTTCGTAAGATTTTGAGTTTGATGGAATTTGAATTCAAATTGGCAGTTGAAATTTATTTCAAAACAATGCATGACAAATACTTGAGAGAAAAGTATGAGAGGAGTAAACATGACACCAAAAAATGTCGATGAAAACCTTGCCAAAAAGTTGGAATTCAAATTTGATTTTTATTTGGGATTTCTAGAAAATGATTTTTTTAAAGTTTGAGTTTTGCCCCTGGAAAAATGTTCAAATTGTAGGGAATATTCCCCGATCATTTTGATACATATATGTCCTATATAAAAATATATATTCTCTCTCTCTAATTCAAAAAAGGAAAGAACCCCAGCCAAAGCCAGCTAACCAGCCAGCTAATGGGCTGAGAAGGCTGGGTTAGCTAACTGGGCCTAGCCCAAGCTCAGCTGCCGACCAGCCAGCCCAAGCTCCTTCCTCGCCAACCGATCGAACGCCCTCCCTCTCCCATCGACGCCACGGACCCCAATTCTTCCTCCCCGCAAGCCACCGACATGATCGCCACGAATCCGACTTCGATCTCTCCTCGACCCTCCAAGTCGGCGCCCCTATAAACCCCGCCCCCACGACCTGCTCCCACTTCCTCGCTTAACCTCGCCACGATTCCTGCTGAAACCCACGACGCCGCGCCATTGCCCTGCTCCGCCACCTCACCCCGAGCTCCCACCGAGTCCACCACCGACTTCTCACCACAGACCACGGAGGCCTCCGCCTGCCTTCACCACCGGAGCCACCACGCCATCGCCGCCTGAGTCGTCGACCGTCAGCCGACGCCTCCACCACGAAGTCGCCGGAGATGCCCCCAATCTAGATCTAAAATCTAGGGTTTAGATTAGATTTAGCTAAGGGGTAGGTTTTAGTTTAAAACCCGGTTTAGTTTCGGTTTTTATTTAGGTTTAGTTGGACCGCCCGACTCGGTTTATTTCCTGCTGCTTTTAGTTATTTGACGCCTTGATGCTAGGTAGGCCCATTAGCTCCAGTTTTCTTTTTAATTATATTTTCGTTTCTGTTTTAATGTAATAGTTTCAGCTTTGTAAAATCCATATCTTTTAGGTTACTTAATATTTTAGTTGATTCTTTTTGTTAGTTTGCAAATTTGTTGTAGTTTCTGTGGAAAATATGTTTAGTCATGTTTAAATTATTAAAGATTGTTTTATTTTAGTTTTAGACAGATTAGTAATTCTGCTATAAAATGAGTTAGGATAATTTTATTTTAGTGATTCTTTTTGTCACTACTTTGTTTTGACCTTGCCTAACCGTAGGAATTTATTTGGGCATTTTAGATTTAATAAAAATATTTTTAATCAAAATCATGTGGTTCTTATTTATTTAACTAGCTACTGTTTTCCTATTGTTTTATTTAGCAAATAATTTTATTTTTCCTATGTGATAGTTTATTTTAGGTTAGTTTCTGTAACTTTAGAACATGAACTTTTATTTACAATAACTAAAATTTTATTTTATTTTTTCTTGCTAGGATTGTTATAGGCATAATAGGAGTTCTATAATAGCTTTTGATGTGATTCTTTTTGTCCTAGTTGCATGACTCTTGATATTGGGGCCAGCCGCAATAACTCAATCGAAACTCAATGTCCCCGTCCGTGGCATTCTCGTAATTCCTCGGAAACACGCCGGGAAAATCTTGCACCATCGCACTTCCTCCCGAACAACTCCGTGAGGGAATTCACCGATTCTTCATCCGCTACGCCCCGATACATACTTGATCCTCTTCGCCCGGTGGTGAGCGTAATAGACTTCATGGCGCATGCCTATGTTTCCTTCAAACTTCGCTAACTAATCCATGCCTAGGATTACATCCAAGGTCCGGGTTTCAATACTATGAGGTCTCGGGAAATTTATGGTTCCCGATGTTGAGGGTTGCACGACAGCCAAACCTGCCATCATTTCCTCTCCGCGAACTCGACGCCAAGGGGGTTTCTAAGGGTTTTAGTGGGCAACTCTGATTTTTCCACAACTACCCTTGATATGAATGAATGCGCTGCACCGTAATCAAAGAGTACCAAACCTAACGTGAATTCAATAAAACTTACCAACCATAGTGTTCGCTGATCATAGACGCCCTCCACGCCTATGTGGTTCACCGAGCACGAGGGAAAGGGTTGGGCTTCACTGAGCTTCCATTGCCGCTTTCCATTCCTCCGCTTGGCCTCGGGCAGTCGTGGCATAGTGCCCTGCTTTTCCGCACTTGAAGCTGTGATGTGACTCAGATCCTTCGGAGTCGGGGCGTAACGATGCTGGTTCCCATTACCGCTTCCATTGCCATTTCCATTGCCGCACTGTTGTCCTGGTTGCGATTGTTCCCATTGCCTCCATGGTTATGTCCTCCATGGTTGTGATGGATATGCCCTCCCGAGTATGGGGCATAACGGGCTTCGGCCGAGCTCCCTGAAGAAGCTTCCTGCTATACTTCCGCTATGCTCTCAATGCACGCTGCTTGCCTTCAAGTACGATGGCCTTGTCTACCAGCCCGGAAGTTGGCGTAAAGTAGCCACCATAAGCTGCATTCCCAGCTCATCATTGAGTCCTCGAGAAACTTCTCCGCTTATGCATCCGTGGCTACATCATCCGGCATAACGGGCCAACTTGTTGATTCATCCACGATCGCGCCACAAGACGGTTCCCTCGGGCGAAGTTGTGGAACTCACGCTTTCGCACTCATGGCTCCAAATGAAACATGAGCGTGCGGAAGGCTCGCTGAACCGATCCCATGTGACGGTGCCGATGGGATAAGTGGCGTGTAGTTCTCCCACCAAGAAGCTGCAGGTCCATCAAGTTGATGCGGCAAAGCGCACCTTCTCTCGCATCTGCTTCCCAACAGTGATTAACTCTCTTCCGATCTTATGAGCCAATCATCAGCCACAATCGGCTCAAGGTCGCTAGAGAACACCGCGGATTCAGCCTCGTGAATCGAGTCAAGTTGTCAACAGGGGTGGTGGTGGGTGGTGGATTGTTGTTGTTGTTGTTCTGATTCGATGAGCATCCGTGATAATGGCATTCTCGCAATGGAGCAGCCGGGTGAGCTCCAAGGGAAGTTGAGACCGGGTCACGCCTCTGAGGCATCCGTGTTTTGGGGTGGATGAGAAAATTAGAATAGAACAATGGTCTAATGAGAAATAACACTACCCATATGAATGCACGTATATAACACACCAATCATTTATTCATTCCACTCAAACATGGTTCAATCTCGATTACAAAAGCTCATGACTAATCGAAAATAACGACCCAACTGATCGACGAAAAAGTAAAATAACATGGTGGTCGCACTAAAGTCTTCATCAATAATCCTAGCGCCCTCCGTGCGATGTCCTCCGTGTGTGTCCTCTCTGCAGGCGCCCTCTTGCGGCTTCCTCCAAAGGAACTCCCTTCATAATCCTCGATCATTGCTCACGAGAGGTCCATCATCTCCACTCTAAAAAGGTCCTCTCCCAAGTCCATCTTTTCCCAATCATGCAAGCTTCATCTTCGTGTCGTCGACTTTCCATGAAGTCCGCATGATTTCTTCCTGGGCCAAGGAAGTCCGCGGTGCTTTCTCCTCCTCCGCCTAAAGCCATGGAATAAACAGCCTCCGTGTACCTTCGAAAGTTACGGTGAGTCCGGATCTCCCATTTCCCGAGGAGACACTCCAAGTCCTCGGATATAAGAGAGAGTGAGTCGCCCTTCACGGTACGGATGATATCTCCATTCCGTGCTTCGCGAGAAACCATGGCGAGGTCTCGATGGATCGAGTGCCCGCCCTCAGACTTTCCTGGAGATGTCCAAGTGCACGAGTAGATCGCCATGTCCCTTCCGATGATCCAGCTTGAAGTCGGTGAACTCAAAGTCAATAGGCTCCGTAGATGTCCTCCAAGGGTTCTCCTCGAATATGCACTTCAACTCAGAGCGGTGTCCGCTTGAAGTGCATTGGTTGGCTTCTGTGATCAAGGGCAGAGCAATCTTTCAGCTTCTTCACCATCTCGACCAGCTTCCTTCCAAAGGGCATCTGCCTCGCCGGGCTGGCAAAACTCCGTAGCAAAACTGGGGTGAACTCGACGGCCATCTAGAATGTTGAAAATCGGAGAGGAGTCGAAATGAACCGGGAGAATTACGGAATGATATAGGATACAAAGTAAATGGTCTTCTTCCTATGGCTTTCCGATCCTAGGGGTTACGATCCCACGGTCAGCGTAGAAGCTCGATAATTATCTCAGAGCGACCTGATTTCCAAAATCGGTCAAGTCTCGTGTTCATTTCCATCCCAAGATCATGCCGGTACTACAAAGACATCGATGAAATAATCAAAGTTCAATCACACCTGAATTTATTACACGATTCTCATATAGTCTTTATTACAAGAGAATAAATTCGCTCAAGGCCAACTCATGAGAAATAAACTAAAATTAAGCCGTGGAAGCGATTAGAAATAGCAGTCCATCCGACTCAAAGGGCAATCGCCAAGCGCGGAGCGTAGCCTCACTCCTCGATCGAATAAATCGCAACATAAGACGCTGCAGCCGTAGGTCAGCTTTTTTGAATAAGCTGGCAAGTCATGAAGAAAATAACAATAATAAAGTTACTAACACTATATGCATTTTGGCTGTGGGCTCTAAGTTTCATCATTTTGCTAAAAGCAAATTTTTTCCTACTACATTGGACTTGCTTGCAAATTACTACAAATTGTTGGTAGTTATTGAGATGGTTCCGCCAACCAATGTCTCATTCCCAAATTATTAAGTCATAACCCTCAAATTAATTTATTAGTTTTAGTGTTGAGATTTCAATACTTCCAAGTTCCAGAGGCTCAAATTGTCCGTGAATCGGGACACGGCTAATCGATTAGATCTTTAACTCTCGCAGAGGTTTGCGACTTTCCCGCAAGAATCATTCCTCCTTTAAGTCTTCGCACTTCATGGTGTTTGAAGACTGGATGAATGAAACAGTGGTCTTCCAAAGAGTTCTTCAAGCTACGCCGTACCCATCCAATCCTGCACCGCTCTTCTACATCTCGTAGTAATCGCCCAGCCGCCACACTACTAAGGTTAACCTAGCCAGAGCCCATAATGGCTTGCGGCTGCACAGTAAGCTTCCGGTCAAAGGCATCCATCCGCCTCTTCGTGGCTGGGTGAAGCTTCCGCAAGAAGTGTCATGGCACTTCTCCATGCATCCCGCCAACCACTGGGTTCTCTGTGGTGCCCACAACCGCTCCTCCACCCAAGAGTGAATTTCAAGTCCATCTTGATCATTGTAGTTCATGGGGTTGTCATCATCATTGACTCTCACATCTTTCTTATGAATTTCACTCAACCAAAACCCGCCTACTTGAGCATAGCAAAATAAACTACTTCATTCCGGTATGGTAACAAGGGGATTGGTTCATCCTACCACATGATACTACTCAAGATTATAACTTCAAATTTCAACTATCGCATGCATGGTGGGTGGTATAATTTCTAATGCACAAAATCATAGGTATTTGAAAATAACATGATCAAAGACTTGCCTTGTCGATGATCCTCGTAAGCTAAAGACTCAGAGTAGCTAGCTTCAAGATCTCGAAACTCCCACCGAGACAAACAATAATCACAATAAGCATATAGCATAAGATCACTTAGCAGCAATAGCATAGTAACATAACACACCAAACAACAAATCAAAACCCAAAGGAAAAACTCAAAGAAAAACCAACTCAAGTTTTTCCTACTTCAAGCAACAACTAAAAAATAGTTTTATATAACAAAAATTTTCTCAACATAACCTAATCATGAGTTTATGTTAACTTAACAGTAAAAGAATGCATTAAGCAACTAGGAGCAAAAAGAATCAATTTAAAAGCTATTATAAAACTCCTATTAGGCCTAATTCAAATTCTATTAAGAAAAATACAATAAAAAGTTTTATTTATTATAAATAAAAGTTCATCCTATAAAGTGACAGAAACTATCCTAGAATAATCAATCACATGTGAAAAATAAATTCATTTACTAATTAAAATAATAGGAAAACAAGAGCTAGTTAATTAATTACCAGAATAACATGATTCTGCTAGAAACTAATTTTTTATTAATCCTAAAATGCCCAAATTAATTCCTATGGTTTGGCAATGTCAAAACAAAGTTGATACAAAAGGAATCATATTAAAATAATTTTCCTAGCTCATGTTATAACAGATTTACTATTCTGACTAAAACTAAATTAAAGCAATTATAAATAATTTTAACATAGCTAAATATATTTTCTACAGAAACTATAGAAAATTTGCAAAACCAACAAAAAAGAATCACTCAAAAATATTAAGTAGAATAAAAGATATGAATTTTTTCAATTCTGAACTATTCTGTTAATAAAACAGAAAACGAAAATAAGAAAACGACTAAATGGGCCTAACTAACGCACTGTATGTAATATAGCTAAACGAGCCCTAGGGTTAAACCTGAAGCGGGCCGAGCTAATAAATAAAACCCTAACTAAACTAAACCCCAGAACTAACCGGAAATATAAACCGGGTTTTATTTAAAGCTGCATTCTCTCGGGGTTCTAGAATCCTAGTCACGATATAGATCGGACGGGAGGGTAACTCAAGCGACTCACCGCCTACCACGACGGCAGAGCTCGGGCGGCGAAAGTGCGCTGGCTCTCCCAACATCGGGAGGTCCATGGAGTGGTCCGCCAAAGGGGGCGACGAGGGGGTGGTTCTGTGAGTCGACGAGGCTCGGGAGGGCTAGGGCGAATGTGAGGTGAATGGACGGCGTGGTGAGGTCGGGCTCAAGAAAGGTGAGGAGGGAGGAGGGTTCTCAGAGGGGCGAGGGGGAACAAAGGCGGGGAGGGTTTTATAGGCGCCTGCTGGGCGAGGGGGTGAATCGGGGCGGATCGAATCCCGGATCCGCTTGATCCATGAGCAGCGTGGTGTGCAGGTGGCGTGCGGCGGTTGAAGGGAGGGTGGGGTCCGCCCGGCAGAGAGAGAGAGAGGAAGCGGTCAAGGCGACCGAGCCGAAGGAGATTCGGCGAGGCCTTTGGCTTGCCATGGCCGGGCTGTCCGGCTGGGCGCTGGTGGTCGCTGGCCGGGTCAAGGCCACGGCTGCCGGGCTACTGGCCAAGCAGTTTTCGGCCGGCGCTCGAGGTTTTTTCCTTCTCATTTTTTTAATTCTTTTTGAAAATAAAACAGAGAGAAATATATATATTTATATAAGATATATATATATATATCAAAATGATGAGGGAATATTCCTATCATTTGAACATTTTTCCAAAGGCAAAATCCAAACTTTATAAAAATCATTTTTCCAAATTTCAAATAAACTCAAGTTTGAATTCAAAACTTTTGGCATTGTTTTCCTCCCACATATTTTTGGAGTGTCATGTTTACTCCTCTCATACTTTTGCTGGCAGTATTTATCAGCATAGTTTTTGAAATGATTCCCACTTGCCAAAGTTTAAATTCAAATTTCAAAACTCAAAAATCTTCTAAACTTCAAATGGCACTCAAATTCAAACAGAATGCATAGATGCTTAGTTATAATTGTAAAACATTCCAAATAGGAAATTTGGGATGTTACAGCTTCTTATTTAGAAGCTCAATTTTCTCCTTATCATTGTCATTCATTTTATTAGCATGATTAATTGACGCTTCATCATAGTATTCATCACTAGAGTTGTCAACAAGTAAATCATCATCACTCTAGCAAGTCATCTTCATCACTATTGAAGTCAACATACTGGATGTGTTACCTTAGGACCTTTGGCCATGAAGCATCTTCCAATTCCTTCAATTGGTGAATCAAATATGTCGAGGAGTTGGTTGACACAAGTGCTAGACCGGCAACACCTTCATCTTGAGTATATTCGAGTCGAGTGATAGCTTCTCTCGGAGTGATGGTCGGAGTCTGAGCCGGAAACCCATTCACCAACATGAGCTTGATGTCTTCGCTTTGTGTAGCTCCTTGATGACTTGGTCCTTCCTTTCCGAATCCTTGCTTGCTCCGTGAGGGTCTTCGCTCATAACGATCATCTCTACTCCTCCTCTCTCTCGGTGGTGATTCTTCTCTTTGCTTCTTCTTTGGAGAATCTTCTTCTTTGTAGGGTACCGTACACTCATTGGAGTAGTGTCCGGTCTCCACAATTGTAGCAATTGCGCCTTGACTAGAAGATCTTTTGTCATTGTAAGACCTTGACTTGGAGCTTCTTTCTTTGCTTCTACTTTTGTAGAACTTATAGAAGTTCTTCACCATTAAGCTCAATTCTTCATTGAAGGTTGGTTTCTCACTTGATGATGTGGGGCTTCCACTTGAGGCTTTGTAAGCACCACTTGATCTTGTTGTGAAGTTCCTCCTTGTCCTTGAGTGACATCTCATGAGCACCAATCCTTCCAATGACTTCCGCTGGCTTGAGATCTTTGTAGTTTGGCATCATTTGGATCAATGTGCACACGGTCATCATACTTTCCATCCAATGCTCTTAGGATCTTCTTGATGATGAATTTGTCGGTCATCTCTTCACTCCCTAAGCCAGCAATCTCATTTTTTTAAGAGCAAGCCTAGAGTACATTTCAGCGACACCTTCACCATCCTTCATTTTGAACTTGTCAAGTCAGTCTTTGAGCACATCCAACTTGGATTCCTTGACGGATTCGTACCTTCGTGCATATCAATCAAAGTATCCCAAATTTCCTTTTGCATTCTCAAGACTCGCTGATTTATGTTGAATTCTTCGGGGCACAATCCGCTGAAGATGATGTCACATGCTTGAGCGTTGTATTGCAACATCTTCAATCCTTCCGCATTAGCTTCACGGTTCGGTTCTATCCCATCAAAGAATTCACCTTGCAAGCCAATACAAATAATTGCCCAAACGGCGGGTTATGTCCAAGAATATGCATTTTCATCTTATGCTTCCAACTAGCAAAATTAGTACCATCAAAGTAAGGACCTCACGGTGATAATTTCCTCGCTAGACGCCATACTCTCCTAGGTTGTGAAACCAAGGCTATGACCACCAAAAGCTATGGAAATCAAAGCAAATGGAGACCAAAGCTCATACCACTTTGTAGGACCTTGAAGTATGTCTAGAGGGGGTGATTAGACTACTTGACCAATAAAAACTTAACCTTTCCCAATTTTATAGTTTCAGCAGATTTTAGCTATTTTAGGACAAGTCAAGTAATCATCACACAATTCAAGCAAGCATGCAAAGAGTATATTGGCAGTGGAAATTAAAGCATGCAACTTGCAAGAAAGTAAAGGGAAGGGTTTAGAGGATTCAAACGCAATTGGAGACACAGATGTTTTTCTCGTGGTTCCGATAGGTGGTGCTATCGTGATTTCCACGTTGGTGGAGACTTCAACCACACGAAGGGTAACGGGCTATGCGAGTCCACTGAGGGCTCCACCCACGAAGTAGCAACCTTGTCTATCCCACCATGGTCGCCACCCACGAAGGACTTGCCTCACTACTAGGTAGATCTTCACAAATTAGGCGATCTCCTTGCCCTATACAAACTCCTTTTGGTTCAACTCCACAATCTTGCTCTGAGGCTCCCAAGTGGACACCTAGCCAATCTAGGAGACACCACTCTCCAAGAAGTAACAAATGTGTGTTGATGATGAACTCCTTGCTCTTGTGCTTCAAATGATAAGTTCCCCCAACACTCAACTCTCTCATAGGATTTGGATCTGTGGAAAGAGGGTTTGAGTGAAAGCAACTTGGGGAAGGCTAGAGATCAAGATTCATATGGTAGGAATGGAATATCTTGGCCTCAACACATGAGTAGGTGGTTCTCTCTCAGAAATGGTAAGTTGGAAGTGTAGGTTCAGTTCGATGGCTCTCTCCATGAATGAAGAGGAGGTGGAGGGTATATATAGCCTCCACACAAAATCCAACCGCATACACACAATCTACCAAACTCGTGGGACCGAATAGTTAAACTCGGTCGACCGATTCTAAGAAACCTAGTGACCGTTAGTGATTTTCTTGTGGACTCACATGCTATTCTTGTGAGACCGATATGGTTAGGGTTAGGGCATAACGTAATCTCGGTGAGACTGACATACAAACTCGGTGAGACCGATTTTGTAATTAGATAACCAGAGTTGGTGAGGTAAACTCATGGGACCGATTTGCTTTTCTTATGAGACCGAATGTTACAAAAAGGAAATGAGAGTTTACATTGCAATCTCGGTGGGACCGATCGCTCACTTTGGTTGGACCAAACGTTACGAAGGGAAACAGAGAGATTGTAACCCCATCTCGGTGAGACCGAGATCCCTATCAGTAAGACCGATTTGCTTAGGGTTGGTGGCGTGCTATGACTTTTGGAATCGTGGCCGGATACAAAGAATCGGGACCGATTTTGGCTTTAAGTTTAGGTCATTTGTGGATGTGGGAAAGTAGTTGAGGGTTTTGGAGCATATCACTAAGCACATGAAGAAAAAGGCTCATTAAGCAACACCTCATCCCTTCTTGATAGTATTGGCTTTTCCTATAGACTCAATGTGATCTTGGATCACTAAAATGTAAAATGAAGAGTCTTGAGCTTTGAGCTTGAGCCAACCTTTGTCCTTGGTATTTTGAGGGATCCACTTTCATCATCCATGCCATGCCATTCATTGAGCTTTCCTGAAATAATAGTCTTGGAATAGCATTAGCTAAATGAGCTATATGTTGTTATGAATTACCAAAACCACCTAGGGTTCAATCTTTATGTGTCCTTTCCCAAAGGATGTGAGGGGCAGCAAGGCACACATTGTATTGTTGCCATCGAGGATAACAAGATGGGGTTTTATCATATTGCATGAATTTATCCCTCTACATCATGTCATCTTGCTTAAGGCATTACTCTGTTTTCTTGAACTTAATACTCTAGATGCATGCTGGATAGCGGTTGATGAGTGGAGTAATAGTAGTAGATGCAGGCACGAGTCGGCCTACTTGTCTCGTACGTGATGCCTATATAGATGATCATACCTAGATTTTCTCATAACTATGCTCAATTCTGTTAATTGCTCAACAGTAATTCGTTCACCCACCGTAGAATACTTATGCTCTTGAGAGAAGCCACTAGTGAAATCTATGGCCCCCGGGTCTATCTTCATCATATTAATCTTCCATCACTTTATTATTGCCTTTGCTTTTGTACTTTGCCTTTTATTTTACTTTGCATCTTTATCATAAAAATACCAAAAATATTATCTATCATATCTATCAGATCTCACTCTCGTAAGTGACCTGAAGGGATTGACAACCCTAATCGCTGGTTGCGAGGAGCTATTTGCTTTGTGTAGGTGCGAGGACTCACGAACCTCCTACTAGATTGATACCTTGGTTCTCAAAAACCGAGGGAAATATTTACGCCATCAGTGTTGCATCACCTTTCCTCTTCAAGGAAATCCAACGCAAGCTCAAGAGGTAGCAACAAAGAGAATTGCATTTCTTTGTCACTTGTTGATCTGTACTTTCTTGTTCATACCAAATCTTAGTTGTTATTTCAAAGCAAATATCGGTTGCTAACTACCTTGCGCTTTGCGGTCTTGATTCTTCAGATCTGCCATCCCACTCACCACGGTCAACACTATACTCATCATGCTTACTTGTTTCCCCATTTTATGATGACCATTTAACAGCCCACGTGGTTCGTAGGTCGTAATAGCACTGCTCCACCCATCGAGCTAAACAAGCTTAGTTGTACAAATTCAAATATGATATTATGCCGATATTAGTAAAAGCGAGAGATGTTTAATTGGTCACTTAAATGTTCCTACTTTAGTTTTGAAATGCATGCGAGCCACATATGGAGAGACCGAAGGAATAGTATCAGGCCATGCCCGTTCATCATGGTGGCCAACCGACATTGTATAGAAAGACTTGTAATATCTTCAATCTGCTTGCTCTTTCTTCGCTCTCTTAAGATGATCCTCTTCTCTTATGGGTCGACTAGTCGTGTCGAGTTATTCTCCTTAGTATATTTTGAATCTGCCAGTCAGGTCGACTTGTTCTTTCTTTTACTATATGTTGAAGCTATCATCTCAGTAAGTATCATCACTTCTGGAGCTCTCATATTTTGAGTAGTAGGCCACATTATATTAATGCACACACCAAATTACATAGCATGCATGGCACCTCTTAGAAGAATCGCGAGAGATAGCACAAAGGGTTTACCGGGAGGAAGTATTGATTAGAATCACTGTGACACATAAAGATAATCTCACTTTGTTTTTATGTTTTCATGCATGTCGTGTATTGAACATTATCAAATGAGTATGAGAATGGGCGATCGAGAGGAATACTATTGAACGATCCATCGGCTAACAAACTTGGCATGGTGGAGGATGACCTATCTTATTCACCCATTAAGGTGCATGCTCTAACTTGGCAAGTTGTTGTATTGGTCGACATATTTTGCATCCGACTTCTTGCATTACTTCTACCTTTGTTACACCATCTCGCTTAGTTTAAGCATCATATATGAGTATATGCCATACCTATCCATTTTCTGTCGACCTATTCCATGTGTCGTCATACTATGTTTTCTACCAAATGTTGTTCTTTCGTAATAGATATCCAAAAGGAAGAGGGTGATTGCAGATCCTCAAGGAGTACAAACTAGGTATTTGGAAAAGGTAGTGATACCTGTTAAATCAGATAGATCAGCAGCCATAGAAAACACATGCCCAACTATAACAGACTTTACCCCTACTCCAAAGGGCCAAACCCTATTAGAACTCACCGACAGCTCAAAGATCGTGCATCGCCTATGATATCAATTCAAAATTTGAACTCCTAAATTTCTGCATGTGCCTTTACCTTCTCTCTTTGTATGAAAACTAATTTTAGATGAATCTCCTTGCTCAAAGGATCATAGGATCCTCATGACAATACTGGGCTCGCATTGCTTTTGTCAAGATCTCTTGCCCTTTGTCAAAGATACTTTTACACTCATTGTCGTTTGATTATGTAGCATCACCGTAAATGTTCGCTCTTTATCCTTCCTTTGCTTGAAATTATAAGATCTATATTTACTCTTAGATAAATGTAGAATTAACATAATGGTTATGAAGTTTTGGATTGCTCATGTAAGTACCTGCTTGTCATGTACTCCTCTCCAGATCGAAT
Organism: Aegilops longissima; assembly: GCA_021605205.1. NCBI lineage: Eukaryota > Viridiplantae > Streptophyta > Magnoliopsida > Poales > Poaceae > Aegilops > Aegilops longissima. The sequence goes on along the minus strand of JAHIAM010006190.1, from coordinate 8,491 downwards.
TAATTGTTGATCAATTGGATGTATTTAGAACTTAATAGTGCTAGATACATCCATTTGAGCGACAACTAATAATCAATGACGGTGGTGGTATTATCAGACATGCATCGTGAGATAGTTGATTGTCTAGCATTACTTCGCATCTTATCTGCTCCTACCCTCCACTTTCTCCAAATTATCATATCTACATTTACTCTTACCAAAATGTTGAATAAAGCCAATGCCACCATTACACGCTGATGTCTCAGATTCCTCTTGTCAAGATTTTTGCCTTGTAACGCTGTACTTAATTAATTGCTATTTGATTATGTATCATCAACAAGACTCGAGCTTCATTTATCCTCTATTTCTTCCAATATTATTTGATTTATATTTACTCTTTGCAAAATGTAGAATAATGGCAACGCTTATAAAGAATTTCTTTTCTTAGGGAATTTATTGAATTATCTTTCCATCAACATGGAGAAGGGCTTTGTCTAGCCCGTGTTAACATGTAATGTAAGTTCATCCTTCTCAAGCCTTCAAACTTTGTTTCTTCTAGTATAGATTTGGATAGGCATCATTTCCTCCACCGCTGTTTACATCTGATTGGATGTTTTGCAAGAACTACCGGTTTGAAATTGTAGTTGTAAAAACATGTTCCTTATGCGAAATATATCCATTTATTTGCTTATATAATTGTGAAACCTGTTACATGTCTCTCCTTGTTTCTCTCATCGTAGTCGATTCTTATGCCGTGCAGAACTTTAGGAAGGATAGTGAGCCAAACCATCTTGAGGACAACGAGATGACCCCAAGGTCCTGTCTTGATGAAGACAAGAGTTGAAGCTACTCACCAAAGATGTGTGAGACAACCTTCAGTAGCCGCTCATCCGCCTTCTTCAATCTCAACTTAAAGCGGAAAGGCTTGCTTCAGCTCAGCTCCGACTTGAAGTCAAAGATGTAATGAAGATGTCAGGGGACTGCCTTGCACACTATGGTGCCATACAGCTAGGAATGAAGCATCTATAGTTGACACAACTGAGGTCTCATCAGCTTGTTCGGCCGCTATGGGGCCCGAGCTTGCTGTGTCTAGTGTCTTCAAGTGCTCTCGCTTTGTATATTCTTTTGTCGGCGCTGCTTATATGCACGGTGGCTAATTTTGATGCCCAAAGGTATGTAATCCGTGGTCATGTTGCGCTTTATTATCACCGCATAGCTAACTTTGATTCCTAATATGTCGTAATTTCTTTGTTGTATAGTCTAGGTTTATTCTTTGGTCGGTATGCTGTAATTTAGGCCGGAAGGTTCAAAGGATCTCAATGTTGTCGGTCTTCGTGCCGCTCATACTCATATGGGCCAAAACATGGGCCTATAATCATCTTGGGCCATTAGCGTGTCTAAACCTATAGTAGTTTCCGCGCTTTAATCGCCATGGGCTACATATTTACCGTAGTGACACTGGCTTCCTACCGGCCGCATACAAACAATGGGCCTTCTATGGTCCAGAAACAATGGGCCTTCTACGGGTCAGATCATCAATGGGCCTTCTACGGGTCAGATCATCAATGGGCCTTAGACGGGTCAGATGATCGACACAAACATGGGCCAAAACAAATCAGATATGGCCGTAAACGGCTAGAGTTGAGTCGCCCATTCATGGGCCGACCATAATGGGCCGCCGTTAATAGGCCGATTGATGACGCTATGAAAACGCTCAACGATTAACGGCCACAAACGGGCCGATCAGAATCACGGGCTGAATTTGGCCCACAAACGTAAAATGGCAAGAACGGGCCGTAAGTAACCGGATGCCGAAATGAGCCTAAGAATAAATGGGCCCCGAGAAGGCCGAAGATAACATAGCGCAAACGCCCAATGGATTAATGGGCCGTTAATGGGTATAAAGTGATACACTATTCATTACGGGCCGTTTCACCATGAGCCGTTAATGGGCTAAGAGTTACAAAGGGCCTCATCCGGCCGAAGACGCCATGGGTCATACATGGGCCGGAACTTAAAATGGGCCGAATCATATTGACAGCCCGATGACGCCATCGGGCCTAATTTGGATAGGTCGAAGCGGCCCCGGGTTAGCGGGTGTAAATGGGCTATATGCGAACATGCCATTAACAAAGCTTCGGGCCGCCAGCCACCTTTGACCAAGTCAAACGGGCCGCCTTTTCACAGAATGGGCCAGATGGCCGCGCCACATGTCGACGTATCATAGGCACCTTCGTCCAATGAGTGGATGGCATCTGCCCCAACGGTGAGCCAACACATGTTTACTCCAAATAATGATGATTTTACACGGAAAATCCCCATTGGTCGGGTCATTAGCGGGTTATCGGATCCAAAATCGGACCCGATAGCTTAAGGGCTGCCTACGATTTATGGATGCCACGTGTCGGTTACCTTGACGAAAGCACTTCGGACGCGATTTATCGTCATGGAAGTGGACACTTTGTGATGATAATTTTGGTAATGTCATGGAACACTTCCACGACAAAGACATGTATGACTATCTTGATTCTGTCATAAATTGTCATGGATGTACATGCATGACAAAAATGCGACTCCATCGTGGCAAACACGTATCATCACGGAAGTGTATTTTTTGTAGTGCACCTACAGAAAATATTGAATACAAAATCCTTCGGTATGATAGAACAATCGCTAGCTAATCCTTATGCGTGAGATGGACGAACATCCCGATATGCACTTGATATATGTAGAAAAATTTGTGGATTGTTCAAGCTTGCAGGTTTAACCGAGATGAAGTTATGAAAATGTTTTCCTTTATCTTTGAGGGGAAAATCATTGACATGGTATAGGCTATGCGATGATATTGGATCTTGAATTGGAATCGATTGAAACCGAGTTCCACAAAAAATTATCCTATGCATCTAGTCCATTGTGATCGGAATTATATATAATTTTGGCCTCGTGAAGGAGAAAGTATCGCCTAGCTTGGGGAGGCTTAAGTCAATGTTATACTCAGCCCAATCATGAGCTCTCAAAAGAAATTATTATCCGTAACTTTTATGCTCGGCTTTCTCGTAATGATCAAACCATGCTTGATACTTCTTGTGCTGGTTCTTTTATGAAGAAGACTATTGAATACCGTGGGATCTTTTGGAAAGAATTAAATGCAACTCAAGATTGGGAACTCGACGAAGGTAAAGAGTCGTATAAAACTTTATATGATTGTGTTAAATCTTTTATGGATACCGATGCTTTTCAAAATTTTAGCACTAAATATGGACTTGACTCGAGATAGTAGCCTTTTGTGAATCATTTGCTACTCATGTTGATCTCCCTAAAGAGAAGTGGTTTAAATATCACCCACCTATTAAAGAAGAAATTAAAGAACCAGTACCAATTAAAGAAGAAACTATACTTTATAATGTTGATCCAGCTTGTTCCTATCGCTTATATTGATTAACCACCTTTCTCGTTAGGATAAAGGAACATGCTAAAGTTTCAACTGTGGTTAACAAAAGCTATATTAAAACACCTAAACCTGATGAACAAATTAAAGTATAACCTAGTATTGCTATGGTTAAAGATCTCTTTGAAGAAGATATGGATGGGCATGTTATTTACTCGTGAAGAAGCTGCTAGAACCGCCAAACCCGATAAAAGGATAATGTAACATCCCAAATTTCCCATTTGGAATGTTTTACAATTATAGCTACATCTATGCATATTATTTGAAATTGAGTGACATTTGAAGTTTCGTAAGATTTTGAGTTTGATGGAATTTGAATTCAAATTGGCGTTGAAATTTATTTCAAAACAATGCATGACAAATACTTGAGAAAAGTATGAGAGGAGTAAACATGACACTCCAAAAAATGTCGATGAAAACCTTGCCAAAAGTTGGAATTCAAATTTGATTTTTATTTGGGATTTCTAGAAAATGATTTTTTAAAGTTTGAGTTTTGCCCTCGAAAATGTTCAAATTGTAGGAATATTCCCTGATCATTTTGATACATATATGTCCTATATAAAAATATATATCTTATTCTCTCTCTCTCTAATTCAAAAAAAAGGAAAAGAACCCCAGCGCCACCAGCTAACTGCCCACCAAACACGAGGCGGCCCACCAATGGGTGCCAACTGCCCAACCACTCGAGCCGGCCGACCGAGCCGCCACACCAAGTTCTTCCTTCGCCAACCGACCGAACGCCTCCCTCTCCCATCGACGCGCTGGACCCCACCCCTTCTTCCTCCCCGCAAGCCACGCACATGATCGCCACGAATCCCGGACTTCTCGATCTCCTCCTCGATCCGCCTCCTCCAAGTCGGCGCCTATATAAACCCCGCGCCCCACGACCTGCACTTCCTCGCTTAACCTCGCCACATTCCTTGCCGAAACCCGACGACGCCACCGCGCCATTGCCCCTGCTCCGCCACCTCGACCCCCGAGCTCCACCGAGTCCACCACCGACCTCACTCACCAAGACTCACGGAGGCCTCCGCTGCCTTCCCGACCACCGAGCCACCACGCCATCGCCGCCGAGTCGCCGACGATCACGCCGACGCCTCCACCACGGTAAGTCGCGGAGATGCCCCCACCGCTAGATCTAAAATCTAGGGTTTAGATTAGATTTAGCTAAGGGGTAGGTTTTAGTTTAAAACCCGGTTTAGTTTCGGTTTTTTTATTTAGGTTTAGTTGACCGCCCGACTCGGTTTATTTCCTGCTGCTTTTAGTTATTTGACGCCTCGAGCTGCTAGGTAGGCCCATTAGCTCCAGCTTTTTTTTAATTATATTTTCGTTTCGCTTTTAATGTAATAGTTTCAGTTTTGTAAAATCCATATCTTTTAGGTTACTTAATATTTTTAGTTGATTCTTTTTTGTTAGTTTGCAAATTTGTTGTAGTTTCTGTGGAAAATATGTTTAGTCATGTTTAAATTATTAAAGATTGTTTTATTTTAGTTTTAGACAGATTAGTAATTCTGCTATAAAATGAGTTAGGATAATTTTATTTTAGTGATTCTTTTGTCACTACTTTGTTTTGACCTTGCCTAACTGTAGGAATTTATTTGGGCATTTTAGATTTAATAAAAAATATTTTTAATCAAAATCATGTGGTTCTTATTTATTTAACTAGCTACTGTTTTCCTATTGTTTTATTTAGCAAATAATTTTATTTTTCCTATGTGATAGTTTATTTTAGGTTAGTTTCTGTAACTTTAGAACATGAACTTTTATTTACAATAACTAAAATTTTTATTTTATTTTTTCTTGCTAGGATTGTTATAGGCATAATAGGAGTTCTATAATAGCTTTTGATGTGATTCTTTTTGCTCTAGTTGCATGATGTTTTCTTCTCGTTAGTTAGCAAAAACCCATGCTTAGGTTCTGTTAAGAAAAAATTGGTTGTGTTAAACTATTTTTTGGTTGTTGTTTGATGTGGTGAAAACATTGATTTGGATTTCTTCGAGTTTTCTTTGGGTTTTGGTTCAATTGTTTTATGTGTTATGTTAGTATGCTGTTATGTTAAGTGATCATATGTTTGTATGCTTATATGATTGTTGTTTGCCTCGTAGAATTTCCGGGTGCGTAAGCTTGCTACCACGAGTCCCTAGCTTTCAAGACCGCAGAAGGCAAGTCATTTGACCATGTTTTCTTTTACAATGCCTATGATTTTATTGCATTAGAAATTATACCTCCCACCATGCATGCAGTAGGAGAATTTTAAGTTATGTTCTTGAGTAGTATCATGAGGTAGGATGAAACCAATTCCCTTGTTACCATGGCCCGGACTAAGTAGGTTATTTTTGCTATGCTCAGAGACGGGTTGGTTGAGTGAATCATAAGGGAGATGTGAGAGTCAAGATGATGACAACCCCATGACTTCAAGCTCAAGATGGACTTCAAAATTCACCACTGGGTGGAGGATTTGTTGACGGGCACTCGAGAAAACCAGCGGTTGGCCGGGATGCATGGAGAAGCGCCATGACATCTTGCGGAAAGCTTCACCCAGCCACAAAGAGACGGATGGATACCCCATCGACCGAAGCTACTCTGCAGCCGCAAGCCATTATGGGCTCGCTTGGTCAACCCTAGGTGTGACTCTGCCGACGGTGCTACGAGATGTAGAAGAACGGTAGGATTGATGGGTACTGCAAGGGCCAGAGGAACTCTTCTAAGACCCTGCTTGCTCGTCTCGCCTTAAAACACCATGAAGTGCTAAGACTTAAAGGAGGGAACGAATCTTGCGGGTAAAGTGCACAAACCTCTCGCAGAGTGAAGATCTAATCGGTTAGCCGTGTCCCTGTTATTTTACAATTTGAGCCTCGAACTTGGAGTATTTTCGATTTCTCAACACCAAAATTAATAAATTAATTGAGGGGTTATTTAATAATTGGGAATGAGACATTGGTTGGCGGAACCATCTCAATAACTACCAACATTTTGTAGTATTTGCAAACAAGTCCTTGTTGTAGGGAAAACTGCTTTTTCGCAAAATAATGAAACTTAGAGCCCCACAGCCAAATTGCATATAGTGTTAGAAATTTTCATTGTTATTTTCTCTTCATGACTTGCCGATATTCAAAATGCTGATTCTACACGGCTGCAACGCCTTATGTTGCAGAGGAGTATTCCGATCAGAGTGAGGCTACGATCCATGCTTGGCGATCGCCCTATGGAGTCGGATGGACTCGCTTATTCTTCTACGCCCGCAGCTTTATTTAGTTTATTTTCATGAGTTATCTTCGCCAATTTATTATCTTGTAATAAAGACTCGATATGAGAATCGTAATAAATTCAGGTGTGATTAAACTTTGAATCTTTGCATCAATCTACCGGTGTGCCAAGATGATCTTGGGATGGTATGCTACACACGAGACTTGACTGCTTTTCGGTCGGGTCGCCATGATATGGTATCGAGCACACGCTGACCGTAGGACGAACCCCTAGGATCGGAAAGCCATAGGAAGATACTATTTATTTCATATCCTTATCATTCCGTAATTCTCCCTGCTCATTTCCGACTTCTCTCTCGATTTTCAACATTCTAGATGGTCACGAAGTTCACCCCGCTCTGCTGCTACCGGAGTTTTGCCACCAGATGAGACGATGCCTCTCGGCAAGAAGCTGGTTCAGATCGTGAAGAAGCTGAAGATTGCTCTGCCTCAATCACCGAGAAGCCTACCAATGCACTTCCGACGGATACCCGCCACACGATTGAGGTGCACATTCCGTGGAGGTCCTTGGAGGACATTCAGAGCCCATTGACTTTGAGTTTACCGATTTCAATTGATCCCTCGAAGAGACATGGCAATTTATCGTGCACTTGGACATCTCCGAGAAGAGTACAGGCCGAGCTCACCCATCGACTCGCTATGATTTCGCAGAGCTAGGAATGGAGATATCATCCGCACTGTGGAGGACGACTCCATTCTCTCATATGTCCAAGACTTGGAGTGTCTCCTCAGAAACGGGAGATCCGCATCGCCAGAACTCAAGGTACACAGAGGCTGTTGTTCCGTGAATCGAACTGAGGAGAAAGCACACGCATTTCCTTGACTATGAGGAAGAAATCAAGGATTTCATGGAGAGAGTCGAAGTCAAGATGGATGTTGCCGCATTAGAGGAGAAGATGGACCTGGGACAAGACCTTTTTCCGAGTGGAGATGACGGACCCTCGTGAGCAATGACCAGGATTATGAAGAGAGCTCCACCAAGAAAGCCGCAAGAGGAGGCGCCAGATCGAGGACGCCACACCGAGGACGCCGCACTGAGGACGCAAGGATAATTGATGAAGACATTTAGTCGATCGCCATGTTGTTTTATTTTTTCCATCGATCGCTTAGGCCGTTATTTTCGATTAGTCGTGAGAAATTTGTAATCCGAGATTGAACCATGTTTGAGTGGATTGAATAAATGATTGGTGTGATTATGATTGTGCATTCATATGGGTAGTGATATTTTCTCATTAGACCCTTGTTCTATTCTAATTTTCTCATCCACTCCAAAACACCGATGCCTCCGAGACGTGACCCCGGTCTCAACTTTCCGCCGAGCTCACCTAGCTGATCCAGCAGCAGTAATGCCCTCATGCGATGCTCATCCGTAACCGTAACAACAACAACAATCCACCGCCACCACCCCTCGCTGACAACTTGACCCGCTTCTAAGGCTGAATCCGCCAGTTGTTCTCTAGCAGCACCGAGCCGATTGTGGCCGGCGATTGGCTCCGCAAGGTCGGAAGGAGTTAGCCACCGCTGGATGCACAGATGCAGAGAAGGTGCGCTTTGCCGCACATCGCCTTGATGGACCTGCAGCCTCTGGTGGGAGAACCACACCGCCACTTATCCCATCGCCACCATCACGGGATCAGTTCCAAGAAGCTTTCCGCACCGCCATGTATCACCGGAGCCATGAGTCCAAGAAGCATGAGTTCCGCAACTTATGCCAGGGAACCGATCAGGCAAGACGTGGATGAGTTCAGAAGTTAGCTCGCTATGCCCCGGATGATGTGGCCAGATGCCGCAGCAGAAA
>JAHIAM010006189.1:0-30087 GCA_021605205.1 Aegilops longissima | reverse complement strand
CGGCACTAACCCATGGGGACAGTATACATGAATCACATCGAGCATGTCGGTCATCAATGTATGAATCCTGCTGTAGCACTGGGTATCAGTGACTCGTGACCCGGCTGTAGAAGGCTAGGCAGACTGATGTCATCAGGTGACATTTCTCAAGGAAAGACACAGAACGAAATGAATCACATGCCAGCCAACAAGTGTCCGAATAAAGAGGTGTCATTAGCAGACTCCGTGAACCTGGTCAGAAGGACTACTATCGCCGGGAAGCACTAGACTACATTTCCCATATGAGAGGCTGCCAAGGATAAACAACTAGATTGTCGGATCCCACTCATACCAAGCATTTCAATCATACACACAATATGCCCGATATGAGTACATACAACATGGCATCACAACAAAAACTCTACAACTCAAGTATTTTATTTAAAGGCTACACGGAGCCATACATAACATGTTCATACGTAGGGGTCACATGACCCGCGACACTCAAGTCATACAAGCATACAAGCACATGCGGAAGCAAACTAGTCTGAGTAATGACACTAAAAAGAAAGAGGGCTGACGGGTTTTCTATCTACATCGGCCCTTCACAAGTCTTGGATCACCACCGGCTAGTCACTGCTGACGCCAAGGTCACGAGAACCCATCGGAGGGGTTGGTGTTGTTGTTGGGGAACGAGTAATTTCAAAAATTCCTACGCATTACGCAAGATCATGGTGATGCATAGCAATGAGAGGCGGAGTGTATCTTCATACCCTTTGAAGATCGCTAAGCTGGAAGCGCTTATCAACGCTGTTGATGTAGTCGCACGCCTTCACGATCCGACCGATCCAAGTACCAACGACGGCACCTCCGAGTTCTGCGACACGCTTAGCTCGATGACGCCCTCGCTTTCTCGATCCAGCAAGACGGTGAAGTAGTAGATGAGTTCCGCAGACGACCAAGGCAGTGACGTGTTGGTGAAGAACACCTCCGCAGGCTTCGCTAAGCACTACGGAAACTATGACGGAGGATAAACTAGAGGACGGGTTGCGGCACACGGCTTGTGTTTTTGATGTGTTTTGGGTGCTAGTCCTGCCTCTATTTATATGTTGAGCCCTGGTCGAAACTTGGAGCAAAAGCCTCCTCAAAGTCAGTTTTGCCAAAGGCAAGAGTCCCACTCGACTCCGTGACCAAACGCCACAATCCTTTGTCTCGCCCAGACGCCATGGCCTCAAGTCTGCCTAGGGCCGACGCCAGGTCTCCGGTGTTTGGCCCCTAGCCTCCGCAAAACTCCTTTGCACCGACTTATAGCCTCGTGGCCCTGACCCCTTGGCCAAACCATATCATCCAATATATGAATCTTTACTCCTGACCATTCCGAGCTCCTCGTCATGTCCGTGATCTCATCCGGACTCCAACAACATTCGGTCACCAACATACATAACTCATATAATACTATATCACAATCTAACGTTGTTGCGGACTTTACGCCGGTTCGAGAACTATGTAGACATGACCGAGACACCTCTTTGTCAATAACCAATAGTGGGACCTGGATGCCCATATTGGCTCCTACATATTCTACTTAAGATCTTTATCTCCGATCAAAGATAACAACATACATTGTTCCCTTTGTCATCGGTATAGTTACTTGCCCGAGATTCGATCGCTCAGTATCTCAATACCTAGTTCAATCTCGCTACCGAAAGTCTCTTTACTGCTCCGTAATACATCATCCCGCAACTAACTTATTAGTTGCAATGCTTGCAAGGCTTATAGTGATGTGCATTACCGAGTGGGCCCAGAGATACCTCTCCGACAATCGGAGTGACAAATCCTAATCTCAAATACGCCAACCCAACAAGTACCTTCGGAGACACCAGAGAGCACCTTTATAATCACCCAGCCACGCTAGGACGCTTGGTAGCACACAAAGTGTTCCTCCCAGAACGGAGTTGCATAATCTCATAGTCATAGGAACATGTATAAGTCATGAAGAACGCAATAGCAACATAATAAACAATCGAAAAAGCTAACGGAATGGGTCAAGTCAATCACATCATTCTCCTAATGATGTGATCCCGTTAATCAAATGACAACCCATGTCAATGGCCAGGAAACTTAACCATCTTTGATCAACGAGCTAGTCAAGTAGAGGTATACTAGTGACATTCTGCTTGTCTATGTATTCACACATGTATTATGTTTCCGTTAATACAATTCTAGCATGAATAATAAATATTTATCATGATATAAGGAAATAAATAATAACTTTATTATTGCCTCTAGGCATATTTCCTTCAGCCTCCCACTTGCACTAGAGTCAATAATCTAGATCACATCACCATGTGATTAACATCGATAGTTCACATCATCATGTGATTAATAACCTATAGTTCACATCGCCATGTGAGCAACACCCAAATGGTTTACTAGATTCAGAATCTAGTTCACATCGCTATGTGATTAACACCCAAAGAGTACTAAGGTGTGATCATGTTTTGCTTGTGATAGAAGCTTAGTCAACGGGTCTCATATATTTAGAGCCATATGTATTTTGCAAGTTTCTATGTCAACAATGCTCGCACGGAGCTACTCTAGCTAATTGCTCCCACTTTTAATATGTATCCGGATTGTGACTTAGAGTCATCCAGATCGGTGTCAAAGCTTGCATCGACGTAACTCTTACGATGAACTCTTTATCACCTCCATAACTCGAGAAATATTCTTAGTCCTCTAAGGATAATTTTGACCGCTGTCCAGTTGATCTACTCCTAGATCACTATTGTACTCCCTTGCCAAAATCAGTGTAGGGTATACAATAGGTCTGGTATACAAAGATGGCATACTTTATAGATCCTATGGTCGAGGCATAGGGAATGACTTTCATTCTCTTTCTATCTTTTGCCGTGGTCGGGCTTTGAGTCTCACTCAATTTCACACCTTGTAACACAAGCAAGAACTCTTTCTTTGACTGTCCCATTTTAAACTACTTCAAAATCTTGTCAAGGTATGTACTCATTGAAAAACTTATCAAGTGTCTTGATCTATCTATATAGATCTTGATGCTCAATATGTAAGTAGCTTCACCGAGGTCTTCTTTGAAAAACTTATTTCAAACACTCCTTTATGCTTTGCGTAACAATTCTACTTTATTTTCGATCAACAATATGTCATTCACATATACTTATCGTAAATGTTGTAGTGCTCCCACTCACTTTCTTGTAAATACAGGCCACCGCAAGTCTGTATAAAACTATATGCTTTGATCAACTTATCAAAGCGTATATGCCAACTCCGAGATGCTTGCACCAGTCCATAGATGGATCGCTGAGCTTGCATATTTTGTTAGCACCTTTAGGATTGACAAAACCTTCTCGTTGCATCACATACAACTCTTTCTTTAATAAATCCATTAAGGAATGCAGTTTGTTTATCCATTTGCCGATTTCATAAAATGCGCAATTGCTAACATGATTCTGGATGATTACATAGATACGAGTGAGAAACTCTCATCGTAGTCAACACCTTGAACTTGTCGAAAACCTTTATGCATAATTTAGCTTTGTAGATAGTAACACTACTATCGTCATCCGCCTTCTCTTGAAGATCCATTTATTTTCTATGGCTTGCCGATCATCGGGCAAGTCAACCAAAGTCCATACTTTGTTCTCATACATGGATCTCATCTCGATTTCATGGACTCAAGCCATTTTATGGAATCGGGCTCATGATCGCTTCCTCATAGTTCATAGGTTCGCTATGATTAAGTAGCATGACCTCCGTAACAGGATTACCGCATCACTCTAGTGCGGATCTCACTGGTTTACCTATGAGATTCGGTAGTAACTTGATCTGAAGTTTCATGATCATCATCATTAGCTTCCTCACTAATTGGTGTAGGAATCACCGAACTGATTTCTCGTGATGAACTACTTTCCAATTCGGGAGAAGGTACAAATTACCTTATCAAGCTTCTACTTTCCTCCCACTCACTTCTTTCGAGAGAAAACCTCCTCTAGAAAGGATCCATTCTTAGCAACGAATATCTTGCCTTCGGATCTGTGATAGAAGGTGTACCCAACAAGAATTTTTGGGTATCCTATGAAGACGCATTCGATTTGAGTTCAAGCTTATCATGTTGAAACTTTTTCACATAAGCATCGCAACCCCAAACTTTAAGAAACGACAACTTTGGTTTCTTGCCAAACCACGCTCATAAGGTGTCATCTCAACGGATTTAGATGGTGCCCTTTTAACGTGAATGCAGCTATCTCTAATGCATAACCCCAAAATGATAGTGGTAGATCGGTAAGAAACATCATAGATTGCACCATATCTAATAAAGTACGGATTATGACGTCAGACACACCAATACACTGTGGTGTTCTGGTGGTGTGAGTAGTGAAACTATTTCACATTGTTTTAATCAAGGCCAAACTTGTAACTCAAATATTTTACCTCTGCGATCATATCGTGAGAAACTTTTTATTTTCTTGTTACGATGATTTTCCACTTCACTGAAATTCTTTGAACTTTTCAAACATTTCAGACTTATGTTTCATCAAGTAGATATACCCATATCTGCTCAAATCATCTTGTGAAGGTCGAAAAATAACGATGCTCGCCACGAGCATCAACACTCATTGATTGCATACATCGGTATGTATTATTTCCAATAAATCAGTAGCTCGCTCCATTGTTCAAGAACGGAGTTTTAGTCATCTTGCCCAAAAGGCACGGTTCGCAAGCATCAAATGATTCATAATCAAGTGATTCCAAAACCCATCAGCATGGAGTTTCTTTATGCGCTTTACACCGATATGATCTAAACGGCAAGCACAAACAAGTTGCACTATCATTATTAACTTTGCATCTTTTGGCTTCAATATTATGAATATGTGTATCACTACGATCGAGATCCAACAAACCATTTTCGCTGGTGTGTATGACCATAGAAGGTTTTATTCATGTAAACAGAACAACAATTATTCTCTAACTTAAATGAATAATCAGATTGCAATAAACATGATCTAATCATGTTCATGCTCAACGCAAACACCAAATAACACTTATTTAGGTTCAACACTAATCCCGAAAGTATAGGGAGTGTGCGATGATGATCATATCAATCTTGGAACCACTTCCAACACACATCGCCACTTCACCTCAACTAGTTTATGTTTATTTTGTAACTCTCTGCTTCGAAGTTACTAATCTTAGCAACCTAACAAGTATCAAATACCCAGGTTACTATAAACACTAGTAAGGTACACATCAATATCATGTATATCAAATATACCCTTGTTCACTTTGCCATCCTTCTTATCCACCAAATATTCAGGGCATCTCCGCTCAAAGGACCATTTCTTTGCAAAGGTAAGCACTCGCCAGTGCTTTGGTCCAGCTTTGGGCTTCTTCAAGGGAGTGACAACTTGCTTGCCATTCTACTTGAAGTTCCCTTTCTTTCCTTTGCCCTTTTCTTGAAACTAGTGGTCTTGTCAATCATCAACACTTGATGCTCTTTTCTTGATTTCTACCTTCGCCGATTTCAACGTCACGTAAGAGCTCGGGAATCATTTTCGCCATCCCTTGCATACTATAGTTCATCATGAAGTTCTAGTAACTTGGTGATGGTGACTAGAGAACTCTGTCAATCACTATCTTATCTCGAAGATTAACTCCCACTTGATTCAAGCGATTGTAGTACCTGCATAATCGAGCACATGCTCACTAGTTGAGCGATTCTCTCCATCTTTTAGCTATAGAACTTGTTGGAGACATCATATCTCTCAACTCGTATTTGCTTGAAATATTAACTTCAACTCCCGGAACATCTCATATGGTCCATGACGCTCAAAACGCCTTTGAAGTCCCGATTCTAAGCCGCTAAGCATGGTGCACTAAACTATCAAGTAGTCATCATATTGAGCTAGCCAAACATTCATAACGCCCCCGATTCCGCTTCCCGCAATAGGTCCGTCACCCAGCGTGCATTAAGGACATAATTCTTCTATGCAGCAATGAGGATAAACCTCAGATCACGGATCCAATCCGCATCATTGCTACTAACATCTTTCAACACAATTTTCTAGGAACATATCAAATAAACATATGAAAGCAACAACGGAGCTATTGATCTACAAATATAATTTGCAAAATACTACCAGACTAAGTTCATGATAAATTTAAGTTCAATTAATCATATTATTTAAGAACTCCCACTTAGATAGACATCTCTAGTCATCTAAGTGATCACGTGATCCAAATCAACTAAACCATAACCATCATCACGTGAGATGGAGTAGTTTTCAATGGTGAACATCGCTATGTTGATCATATCTACTATATGATTCACGCCGACCTTTCGGTCTCCGTGTTCCGAGGCCATATCTGCATATGCTAGGCTCGCCAAGTTTAACCCGAGTATTCCGCTGCAGCAAAACTGGCTTGCACCCGTTGTAGATGGATGTAGAGCTTATCACACCCGATCATCACGCGGTGTCCGGGCACGATTTAACTTTGGCAACGGTGCATACTCGTGGAGAACACTTCTTGATAATTAGTGAGAGATCATCTTAAAATGCTACCGCTAATCAAAGCAAGATAAGATGCATAAAGGATAAACATCACATGCAATCAATATAAGTGATATGATATGGCCATCATCATCTTGTGCTTGTGATTCCATCTCCAAGCACCTCCATGATCACCATCGCCACCGCGCGACACCTTGATCTCCATCGTAGCATCGTTGTCGCCTCGCCAATCTTATGCTTCCACGACTATCGCTACCGCTTAGTGATAAAGTAAAGCATTACATGGTGATTGCATTGCATACAATTAGGCGACAACCATATGGCTTCGCCAGCTGTCGATAACTCGTTACAAAACATGATCATCTCATACAATAAAATTTAGCATCACGCCTTGACCATATCACATCACAACATGATCTACAAAACAAGTTAGACGCCCTCTACTTTGTTGTTGCAAGTTTTACGTGGCCGCCACGGGCTGAGCAAGAACCGTTTACCCACACATAAAACCACAACGATAGTTCATCAAGTTAGTGTTGTTTTAACCTTCGCAAGGACCGGCATAGTCACACTCGGTTCAACTAAAGTTGGAGAAACCGACACCGCCAGCCAATTGTGCAAAGCACGCCAAGAGAACCAGTCTCACGAAGCGCACGCCAGCAATGTCGGTCCGCCGCTTCATCCAACAATACCGCCAACCAAAGTATGGCATGCCGGTAAGCAAGATGACTTGTATCGCCCACAACTCACTTGTGTTCTACTCGCATATAACATCAACGATAAAACCTAGGCTCGGATGCCATCGCTGGGGAACGAGTAATTTCAAAAATCTCCTACGCACACACGAAGATCATGGTGATGCATAGCAACGAGAGGGGAGTGTATCTTCATACCCTTGAAGATCGCTAATGGAAGCGCTTATCAACGCTGTTGATGTAGTCAGATGTCTTCACGATCCGACCGATCCAAGTACCGAACGCACGGCACCTCCAAGTTCTGCACATCGCTCAGCTCGATGACGCCCTTGCCTTCTCGATCCAAAGAAGACAAAGCGGTAGTAGATGAGTTCCGCAAAGACGACGGGGCAGGACGGTGTTGGTGAAGAACATTCCGTGAGGGCTTCGCCTAAGCACTCACGGAAACTATGACGGAGGATAAACTAGAGGGGACGGGGTTCAAAGACACGGCTTGGTGTTTCTTGATGTGTCTTGGGTGCTAGCCCTGCCCCTCTATTTATATGTTGAGCCTTGGGGTCGAAACTTGGAGCAAAAGCCTCTCAAAGTCGGTTTTGCCCGAAAGACAAGAGTCCCACTGACTCCAGGAACAAACGCCACAATCCTTGCGCTCTAGCCCAGACGCCATGGGCTGGGCGTCTGCCCAGGCCGACGCCAGGTGGTCCGGGCTTGGCCCTCGGCTCAAGTAAACTCCTTTGCACCGACTTATAGCCCGTGGCCCGACCTTGGCTAAACCATATCATCCAATATATGAATATTTACCTCCGACCATTCCGAGCTCCTCGTCATGTCCGTGATCTCATCCGGACTCCCAACAACATTCGGTCACCAACATACATAACTCATATAATACTATATCATCAACGGACGTTAAGCGTAGGACCTAGGGTTCGAGAACTATGTAGACATGACCGAGACACCTCTTGTCAATAACCAATAGCGGACCTGGATGCCCATATTGGTCCTACATATTCTACGAAGATCTTTATCGGTCAGACCAAGATAACAACATACGCTTGTTCCCTTTGTCATCGGTATAAATATTTGCCCGAGATTCAACGCCGGTATCTCAATACCTAGTTCAATCTCGCTATCTGCAAGTCTCTTTACTGCTCCGTAATACATCATCCCGCAACTAACTCATTAGTTGCAATGCTTGCAAGGCTTATAGTGATGTGCATTACCGAAAGGGCCTAGAGATACCTCTCCGACAATCGGAGTGACAAATCCTAATCTCAAATACGCCAACCCAACAAGTACCTTCGAGACACCTCGAGAGCACCTTTATAATCACCCGCTTATGTTGTGACGCTTGGTAGCACACAAAATGTTCCTCCGGTAAACGGAGTTGCATAATCTCATAGTCATAGGAACATGTATAAGTCATGAAGAAAGCAATAGCAACATACTAAACGATCGAAAGTGCTAAGCTAACGGAATGGGTTGTCAATCACATCATTCTCCTAATGATGTGATCCCGTTAATCAAATGACAACCCATGTCAATGGCTAGGAAACTTAACCATCTTTGATCAACGAGCTAGTCAAGTAGAGGTATACTAGTGACACTGCTTGTCTATGTATTCACACATGTATTATGTTTCCGATTAAACAGTTCTAGCATGAATAATAAACATTTATCATGATATAAGGAAATAAATAATAACTTTATTATTGCCTCTAGAGCATATTTCCTTCAATTGTCGCCCTAAACATTAATTAAAGCAAACATGAGTACGGAGTTACTCAAATAAGTCTTACAATGTAATCCTATCTTACATGCACATTCTCAAGAAGGTAGTGGAGTTATTGCAGCAAGCCATCTTTGACTCTTGGCTAAGCTTATCCTACTGATAGACACAACTTGTAAAACATTTTTCATTACACGAGTCCACTATTCACCAACACAATACTCCACCTTGATCCTCTCGTCAACCCACGAGAGGGCCATCCGCGTACTCACTCTTATCTTGAGGCTTTAGTAGTATCCATTTACTTGTCTATGAACCGATAGGTGAACAAGTAGTCCTTATCATGGACGTGGCTATTTGAATAGTTTTATACCCCGCAGGGTGTACTTCTTCACACACGCTCACCACTTATCGCCGCTTACACGACGGTACTCGCAACCTTCGCGAAGCTCAACCGAGGTGTCGCCACGGCCTGACTAAACACACGAGTCCCTAGTCCAGTTTATCGCCTATTCGGTTCCATCCGCAGGAGTCCGCATAGAGGTATCCACTAACGGCCCCAAACGATGTGAACAGGGTTCCAGACACCAAACAAGGAATCGACACACCGTACACGTGCCTACCGCAACACTACCCACCCCTAAGGTCAGCAAAGGCGGCCCCCAAAGATACTACAAACACCGTAAACTACTTGCAACTCCCTTGACAGAGGACAAGAATGGTTAATAAGTCGAGAGTGTCCATTGGTTTTGGGCCCAATGCGTGGTAGTAGCTGAATCTTAAGTCACACACACAGATCTCAAGGCTTAAGGACGGCCTCAATGAAACAACCCACCATGTACTCCTACATGGCCTCTCATCGATACCTTTACCAAATAGTGTTCAACACTTCATCCTCGTTAGCTTACACAACCTTTCACTCTAGTTCATCATCCCAATGAGCTAGACCTAACACAACTCTAAGCATAGCAAGCATATCATGGTAGGTAACATGATATGGCTCAATCAACCCTACACATGCTAGTGGGTTTCATCTAGTTACCGTGGCAATGACAGTCATGCAAAGGAAGTGGGTTCAACTCACCGCAACAACAGCAGTTTGAAACGCGTTGTCTTAATGCAAAGAAACAAGAGCGTATGGAACATGGATTTGTATCGGAATGATCAATGGGTTGCTTGCTTGATGTAGTGGTAGTAGGATACCGCCTTCGCATTTGATATTCGGGTTATCTCTCGAGGCGTAACCTATCACTTAAAGGCACAACCTAACATAATCAACACATGACGATATGCAACAATATGATGCATGCTATGACATGGCAACATGAATGTGTCTTAGCCTAATGCAAGCTAGAATAGAAAGGGATGAACTCATTTGAATCAAAGATTCAAATGTTAGTTCATTTAACATAGCCATATTAGTGCATTATATTATTTTGCTTAAACAGCAAGGTTAACTTGTTCTGTCATGCATGAAAACATTACCAATGGATAGATTGAATTTTTCTGATCAAAATTCATTTATAAATCTTTGCATTTGGAGTTACAGACTAATTTCTATGAATTTTTGAAGTTTGCAACAATTTCTGGAATTTCCTGATATAAATAAGTCCGTAAATTAGTTATTATACAAAGAAGGCCGTGGTGACGCTGGTCAAAGGGTAGTCCAGTCAACCTGACTAGTGGGTCCCGCTGTGTCAGCAATTAATTAAACTAACTAAAATTAGTTAAAACTAAACTAAGTTAATTAGCAGTGAGGGGCCCCACTTGTCATAGACTCGGGAAGTCAACTTGGGCCCACCCAGTAAGGTCAACGGTCAAACACGTTGGCGCTAGCGCCGCGAGGCCAGACGCTGGCGAGAGAGTGGGTTAGTGCATTCCGGCGACCAAATGGATTTTACGGAGACCATCTACGGGTAGTCGAAGCATGCCGTGGCGCTTGGTGGTGGTGGTCGAGCCTGGGTGGCGGAAACGCCGCCGGCGGCGAGCCAGGCGGTCGCCGAGTCGTGGAAAGTGAACCCGAGGCTTCGGGACACGGTGAGGTGCGGAGTGATGCTACGGTTCCCGGGATGTGGTGAAGTTAGGAGAAGGTGGCGTGGGCTGGGTGGCCGGAGACACGCTGGCGACGAAGCCTCAGCGGTGGTGTGCGTGATGCTTCATGCAGCGTTACGGTGCACAGAAGGCAAACGGAGAGGATGGGGAGGTAGCTGAGCTCACGGCGGTCACGAAGAAACGGACGGGCGCGGGTCGGAGACGAGCTGATGCGGCGACGCGAAAGGGGATCTCCGGCGGTGGTCGACGCAGACGGGTCGGCGGAGGTGTTGCAGAGCTTGCGAGCGCCGGGCTCGGCCTGCTCGATAGTAGTCGATTGGCGGAGCGAAGGAAACAAGGGCGCAGCACGGGACGACGGAGGGCGCGACGACGCCTGGCAAAGCGGGCGGCAAAAGGGCCGGCCATGGTGCGGAGAGCGAGGGAGAGAGGCAGGGGCAGTGAGGTGTCCATGGGGTCGGGTGGCGCGTGAGCCTGACCATGCCCAGCCTGGAGCGTGCTAAGTTGTCAGGCTGCATGAAGCTCAGCCAAGCGCCATCTCCAGGCTCGCATGGTGAAGACGAAGCAGCTGGCCGGCATGGGCCAGCACAACAATGGGCCGCCAAGTGGGCGGCTACCGATGGGCTGCAGCCGTGTAAGTTCTCTCCCTCTCCTTTAAATTATGTTTTCTATTTTTCTGTAAGTTTGTGGACTTATTAAAAATAGCTAGGCACTTCTAAAATCCTGAAATAATCAGGGCCTGCTTAGAATATCTCCAACAGCCCACACTTATTTTCAGAATTATTTGAGCATTCAAAATAATTACTAGCATTTAAATGCCCAAATGCAAATTACATATGATTTAATTAAGTGACCTTCTGTTTACCTAGAAAAATGTGCACCAATTTTGCCAGAGGTTCTAACCCAAGACAAAGATGGTGAACTTTTTTAGAAGGGCATTTCAGGTTCATTGAAAATATTTTTAGTAAGCACTAGTTGAATTCAGAGGGGTTCTGGGGGTTCTGTCTTCCCCAATTCAAGTTTCTGATGAAAGGTAGACATGATGCAACACTCTAATGCATGGACTAGCTAGGATGTGACAACTCACCCCCACTCAAAAGAATCTCGTCCCGAGATTTAGGGTCCGTCAGGAAGAAGGTGGGATACTCAAGTCGAAGACGATCCTCCCTTTCCCAAGTTGCTTCTTGCTCGGAGTGGTGTGACCATTGAACTTTGAGAAACTTGATATCCCGCGCCGAGTGGTACGCCGGCTTAATCAAGGATACGAACGGGATATTCTCGATAAGTGAGATTATCTTGGAGATCGAAAGCCGTGGGTCTACTTCATGGATGGGATCCGAGAAGCAACGCTCGAGTTGAGAGACGGGAAGACATCATGAACTCGAAAGATGCGGAGGTAGTTCCAATCTGGTAGGCAACTTCCCTCGCTTGGCAAGAATGCTAAAGGTCCAATGTAACGAGGAGACAACTTGCCTTTGATACTTGAATCGATGGATTCCTTTAAAGGTGTAAATCAAGGTAAGCCTTCTCGCCAACTTCATAAGTCATAGGCTTATGTTTGCGTCATATTGGCTCTTTGGCTAGATTGGGCCATTTTCAATTTCTCACAAATAACGCTAACTCGCTTTTCTCGCTTCTCGGATCATATCCGGCCAAAGAGTTGTTCTTTCCCTCGCTTCTCACCGCTTAAGGTGTTCGACATTTTCGTCCATAGAGAACTTCAAACAAGCTTTGTCCAAGCTAGCTTGATAACTATTGTTATAAGCTTAACTCGGCGAATGGAAGGCATTTCTCCCAATTCATACCAAAAGAGATGACAGAAGCTTGAAGCATATCCTCCAGAATTTGATTGACTCGCTCTACTTGACCACTTGATCGAGGATGGAAGGCTGCAAAAGAGAGACGAAGTTCTATAGCATTTTGGAAACTTTCCCAAAATCGAGAGGTGAAGAGACTTCCACGGTCTGAGTTAATCTCCAATGGAACACCATGAAGAGACACTATTCGGGAGATGTACAATTCAGCTAGCTGGCTAGCGGTTATACTCTCACGAACGGTAGGAAGTGGGCTACTTTGGAAAGACGATCGACAACGATTTAAGATGGCATTATTCTCTCTTGGTCCTGGGAAACCCGTAATGAAATCCATACCGATTTTATCCCATTTCCATTCAGGAATTTCCAAAGGTTGAAGGGTGCCAGCAGCCATTGATGTTTCACTTTAACTCGATTTACGACGCCGCAGCTTAGCAATGTATTGAGCTATTTCTCTCTTCATCCTAGTCCACCAAAACCTTTGGCGAGGTCTTGATACATTTTAGTACTACCGGATGAATAGTGAGAGGATTCATGAGCTTCCTTAAGGATCAACCGCCAAAGTTGCATCTTTGGGAACCACTAGACGGTCTCCAAAGAACACTACACCTTGATCATCTATGGAGAAATAGCCCGCACTCTTTTTGATGTTCCTCTTGATACGGAGATTCCTGATCTACCTTCCGTGCCTTGATGATCTGATCTGTAAGGAAGGTTTCGCCACCTGTGGTGGAAAGAAACCTCGAGGAACAATGTGAAGGTTAAGCTTACGTAAATTCCTCGTGGAGAAATGGTTGACTTTGTTGTAACATCAGTTGTTACAATAAGATTTACGGCTTAATGCATCAGCCATGACATTGGCTTTGCTCGTGTAGGTTATTCCTAAATCATAATCGGATCAATTCGACCCAACGCCTTTGTCTCGAGATTCAAACCGTTGGGGAAGATGTATTTCAGACTTTGGTGATCGGTAAATCTCGCAACGATTACCGAGAAGGTAATGTCGCCAGGTTTTGAGTGCATGGACCACCGCTGCAAGCTCTAGATCATGTGGATAGTTATCTCATGTGGACGAATCGCCGAGAAGCGAGGCAATCACATGACGATCTTGCATGAGCATGCAACCTAGTCCTTGTCGCGAGGCGCCGTAATAGATAACAAAGTCCTTAGAAAAATCTGTGGAACAAGTATGAGAGCAGATGTCGAGCGCCTTTTCAGTTCCCAAAATGAATCTCGACTGTGGCGCCCATTCGAACTTTTTATCTTTCTTGAGGATTTCGTAAGAGGTTTAGAAACCTGGAGAAATTCTCACGGTTAAGGCAATAGCTCGCTAAACCGAGGAAACTCCGAACTTGCTTGACTGCTTTGTGGAGTCCACCAAGGACGGCTTGAACTCGCCGGATTGACAGAATGCCCTTACCAGAGATTACATGGCCTAGATAGGTTACTTCCGCAACCAAAACTCACACTTAGAGAATTTGGCATAAAGGCGATGCTCTCAAGTTTCATCAACACTAGCCTTAGATGTTCGGCATGTTCTTCTTCATTCTTGGAGTAGATGAGTATATCATCGAGGTAAACCACGCATTTAATTTATCCAAATACTCCATGAAGATCGAAGTTCATTAACCGAGAGAAGGTGGCTGGGGCATTGGTTAGACCGGACATGACGGTGCACTCAGATGGGCATATCGAGTAACAAAGGCCGCTTTTAGGAATGTCCTCCGCTTGATTTTGATTTGATGGTAGCCCAACCTCAAATCCATTTTGGAAAAGATTGAGGATCCATGAGTTGATCATACAGATCGTTGATCCCGGGAGCGGATACTTGTTCTTGATAGTGACCAAGTTGACAGTCGGTATCTACAACCATCCGATCCGCTCCATCCTTCTTCTTGACGAAGAGGACGGGCAAGCCCATGGATAGGAACTAGGACGGATGAAACCTTTTGCAAGGACTCATCGAAAGTTGTTTCTAAGCTCGCTAGTTCTAGGGGTGCCATCTTATAAGGTCTTCTAGAGATTGGGACGGTACCGAACAAGGTCTATCATTTAACTCGACATCCCCGTGTGGAACACCGGCAGTTCTTCCGAAAGACATCCGGAAAGTCACGACCACCGGAATATCTTCAAGGTCCGGAAGGGGGGTTGGCATTTAGGGAGTAAAGTCGACGCTAGACACTCGGTCAAAACATTGGCTGTCTTGCCCAAGGGTGGGTGAGTTGAATAGTTCTAGTGGAGCAATCGATCTTAGCGTAATGTAATGACATCCACCATACCCAAGATGATGTTTATGTCCGAGGACTTGAGAGCTATTAGTGACGCAAGGAAGACTAATCTGTCGACAAGGATTTCATTTCCATGGCTAATTTTAGAGGTTTGCCACTTAGAACCGTGGGGTTTGGATTACCATGGAGGTGGGCATGTCACAAAATATGGTGTTGTGTAATCGAGCATAGCTCTCAGATATAAATGAATGAGATGCTCCAAGATTAAAGAGAACAGTTGCCGGATGGCAATTAACAAGGAGCGTATCGAGAACCATCGCTAGATCCTCATGAGTCTCCTCAATCGAGACATAGTTGACATGGCCACGGGCAAGGGTGGCTGGCTTATGAGAGCACCTTTCCCTCTGGCTTGCCACGGCCAATGATTTTCCAATCTGGTTAGTTGTTCTGGGACACTTACGGATGTAGTGACCCGCTCCCCACACTTGAAACAAGTTATCACATTGGGGCGTGGAGCAGCATTAGCAGGGGGCCACCATAGGCCTTGGGCGGTGCATAATGTTATTGGGGCGAGGCGCCTCAAAGGATGGCCTCGGGTGAACTCCGGTGGCAGAGCAAAGGTTTGGAATACAGACCCGCGCTTCGAGATCCAGAGCTGGATGAAGATCCAAAGTCACGGTAGTGCTTATGCGGAAGCTTCAAAGTCAGCCCGCCTGTCTCAAAGACCGATGGCCTTGTTGACTAACTTGAAAGGAGGTGCACTCGCAGCATCGAAGATCACGGCGAAGCTCGGGCTAAGTCCCTATGGAACCTTGCTCGCTTCTTTGGCTTGCTGGATACCTCTTCGTGAGCATATCATGCTAGATTTAAACTCGCGATCAGATGCATACACATCGTCTACTCCGGTGAAGTTGCGTAACTCCTTCCCGCCAGGATCCATGAGACCTTCTCGGGATGTGGTGCTCACGGAAAGTCGAGACCGAATTCAGCCTGTAGTGATTTACGACCGGGCGATAGCCTCAAAATTTTCCAACCAAAGGCTAGCAGGGCCTTCGAGGTGATAGGCAGCAAACGTGAATCTTTATCAGCTTCGCCACGCTAAGCAGTAATCGTAGCTTGTGGGTGATGCTGCGGGCCGGGTCATCCGCCGCCAAGAGTGTAAGTGCATCTAGTGCCCTTAGTGATTTTGGTGTATTGAAGACTTATAGGTTAAGGAACTAATGCGCTTGTGAGTGTACACAGTCTATAAGTCTATGAGGAGTTTGATATTTATAGAGAAAGTCAATTCCTAAAATGAAGTTCTTCGTCTCAAGACTTTGATATTTTGAAGACTTTCTCAAGACTTTGAAAGTGAACAAATTGGTGTGACCTTGAAGACTTGGTATTCATTTGAGGAACATGAAGCGTGAAGACTTTGTTTTCGTAGTTTCATTTTCTCTTTCTTGAGTCATAGGAAACACTGCAGATCGTTAAAGGGGGTCGAGGAAATACTAAGGAAAATTCCATGTGATGCTCAACTCAAAATCCTACACCTACCAAATCCCTTCGAGTGAAGCCTTTGAAATCTCATACGTTCACCAATTTCTTCAAGGATGAGACGAAGTTCTTCCGTCACGAGGAATTTGTTCTCGACCGAGGAGTTAGGAATTCGCCAGGCGGATTGCCTACTACAAAGGAGGATCATGATAGCCCCGAGGAATTTGAGATTCAAATTTCCGATCGCTGTTAAAGGCGCGCCACCTGTCCCAAAATATCTTATCCACCTAACGGTCATATCATTGAAGGGCATTTATGTCTTATCATGTCGGCTGCTCCCTAGGCTATAAATAGCCGCCCTTACAACCACTAGCTGGTTGGCTGCCCGAGAGAACTTGACACTTGTCATTTAAGAGCAACCCATCCTCCGAGGACTTTGAGCGAAAATCATCGAAAGAGGAAAACCCAAAACCAAACCCCTATAAACCCAAAGTGATTGAGCATCATCAAGAGATTGATCCTGCGTGGATCCGACGCTTGTTGCCTTTGAAGACTGTGCTTCTTCCAGACGGTTAGGCGCCATGGTCTAGAGCATCCAAGAGGAATTGTGGATCGCCGAGTGACCAAGTCTGTGAAGGTTTGGAAGTCGCTCAAGACTTACCATGAGTGATTGGACGAGGTCTGTGACCTTAGTTCAAGGAGAATACGGTGAGGACTTGGTGTCCCGAGCTGCGTGCTCAAGGATCGGGTGTCCGGACGGTGTCCTCGAGTTTAAATACTCACCGCTTCCAACCAGACGCATAACCGAGACAAGAGCTTGAACTGGTCTACCAAATCATTGTCTTCACCAACCTAATCGGTTCTATTTCCTCAACCCTTTCATTTCTCATTATCGTGTTGAGTGTTTGTTCATATCTGTGTTTGAAGACTTTGATCAAGACTTTCTCAATTTCCCTCGCTCAATTTCTTCGCTTGTTTGTCTTCATCTTGTGCTATCCTCGTGTTTACGCTTTCTGCATTTTGTTTGTCTTCATTTCATCATGATGACCATGCCCGCATTCTCTTATGCTTACTTCGAGTACTCATTCCACAAGTAAGTAGTTCTTCGCTAAGGAATTTCTCACCGCAAATTCTCAAAGAAGAATTCATAAAATCGCTTATTCACCCCCTCTAGTCGATATAACGACTTTCAATTGGTATCGAGCAAGGTACTCCTTGTTCTGTGTGATTTTGGTTTAACCACCGGAGTTTTAGTTATGTCGACCGCAGTATGATCAAGGTCTCAGAGGGTGTCCTACCTTGATGGGACGGACTACCCCTTATCGAAGAACAAGATGCGAATGCATCTTGAGGCAATTGACAACGATCTCTCGTATGTTGTGGAAAATGGTTTCCTCACCACACCTTCTCCGAATGCTCCGATGTGAAGAGATTCAAGCAACTCGATTCTCAATCAAGAATATCATATGTGGCCATCCGAGCAAAGGTCAATATGGAAGAGTGAGTGCTTTGGAAACCGCTAAGCTCATCCGGGACAAAGGTCCAAAGTAAATGAAGGAGTCTCAACTCAGCGTGACTCTCGAGTTGATGTTCTTCGAATCTCTTCAACCGCTTCAAAAGACTCGACAACTAAAATGTTCAACCCTTCGATCGCCTCACCGACATCTCAAATGAGCTTCAAGCACTTGGCGCCATCGACATCACCGACCATGAGGTGGTGAAGAAATTGTTGAGATCGCTTGATTCCTCATTTGATACTCGCACCGATGATACAAGAGCGTGTCGACTACAAGTCACTTGATCCAATTGATATCCTCGAGAGGCTAAATACTCATGAGTTCCAGCTTGTCAAAAGAGAGATCTCTATGGTTCTAGCTATGGAAAACACGTGCCTCAAGGCCAAGACTGTGTCTCAAATCTGAGTGTGAAGACTCGTAGTAGCCTTGGAGATCCTCAAGAATTAGGCCAGAGCTAGCACCGCCGTGAAGAAATTCCAAGTTCTCAAGACGTGGTCGCTGGAAAATCCTCAAGAAGCAAGTGATTCCTCATCCAAAGGACTATAAGAGAAGACTTTGTCACAAATGCAAGAAACTGGTCACTACATCCAAGATTGTCCTCTCGGGGAAAAGGAATTAAAGAAGAAGAAACACAAGGATTACAGCCTCGATGACGCCAAGAAGAAGAAGAAATCATCAAAATCTTCATCATCAAAATCCTCAAAGCCTCTTCTCACAAGAAGAGTAGCTCCAAAAGGCTCGCATTCATTGGCAAGGAAATGGACTCAAGCTGAATCGAGGAACATGAGGAAGAGGAGGCATCGAAGAATCTGAGTCCGTGTGGCGTAGTCTAGCTTCGCCATCGCTTTCGCCAAGAAGTCCATCTTCAACTCAAGAAAATGACCTCACCAACAAAGTCGATGAAGATAGTGATGACTACGCCCCACCTATTGCTTCATGGCAAAGGGTGCCAAGGTACTCAAATATACCTCCTCTCAATCTAGTGAAATGAATCATGAAGATCTTAAGCCCGCTACTCAAAACTTGCTAAGATTGCTGAAACAACAAAGGGCTTTTGAAAAGGTTCAAAACATGCTAGATAAGAGTGATGATATGTTAGGTGAAGAAATGGATCGCACTAAAGCCCCGATCGAAAATCTTCAGAGACTTCAATCTAGGTTTGATAGCCTTCAAGGTCATCATAACACTCTCTTATCTCGATCATGAGAAACTTTCTTATGAATTTCTTCAAAGAAAGCAAGATCTTGAGAAGCTAAGAGTGAATTATGAAGATCTTCGTAGGAGCGTGATTCATTACTTGCTCAACAAATCAGCGCTTCTCAGAAGAATTTGTTCCTCCATGCTTAAAGTGCATTGAACGTGAATCGCTAATTCTTCACCGAATGTTCAAATGCTTCAACTGTTATAAATTCTTCACCTGCCTCTACTATCACTAATTCCTCATCCGAGGACATTGCTAGTATCACCGA
This sequence comes from Aegilops longissima, assembly GCA_021605205.1. Lineage (NCBI taxonomy): Eukaryota > Viridiplantae > Streptophyta > Magnoliopsida > Poales > Poaceae > Aegilops > Aegilops longissima. The sequence goes on along the minus strand of JAHIAM010006189.1, from coordinate 10,592 downwards.
CGATGCAGGTTGAAGGAATTGTACATGACAGTATGTACAAAAGCCTCAAAGGGCATCGACTTTTGTGATGTGCTTAAAAGCAGATCCTCAACAGAACCCTAGGAAAGAGGGTATTGCCTTTGAGAGGAAACTCAATGCTGATGGAACATATTGAAGCCCCGAGCAGATCCCAAAACCTCATGGGTTGCTGCAAAGGGACCTCCAGCTGATCCATCTAACTTATCTGGCTTTACATGCAAATCTCTCATTCTTCCGATGAGTCATTTGACTCAACTATAAACTGTTCAAAATCAGAATGGTGAAGTATTTGCTAGATATGTTGGCACTAATCGCAGGAACGGTTCCCTATGAAGAAAATCTGGTTCCCAAGAAGTGCCTTGAAAGTCTTCGTGAATGTCCTCATGACACCACCGTGAAGAATAGGAACCCAGATCAAACTCTTCATATGGACCAAATTCTTCATATGGATCCAAGTCCTCATACGGACCAAATTCCTCAAAAGGATCAAAGTCCTCATATGATTATCATCGTGCTAACAACTCGCTTTTGCGTGGTAGAGCTAAGGGCTATGAATATGTGCATTATTCTTCAAACCAATATGTTCATAAGTCCTCAAGAATTTCTCCGCTTATTCATATGCTTACCCTAACCCTCTTATGTGAAACGAAATGGATTGGCCTCTATGCCACCATTCTCATATGGTGCTCGCAGAGTGATGAACTTTGCCACCCCTTCGTATGTGGGTGGTGAAGAAAAGAACTAATCTCTTCTCAGGGTCAGTCTCCGCACGCTGCTTAACGTCTCAAGAATTTGCTGGGGCCCCATAAATGCCCGAAAGGACGCAGTTAATCATGATGAAATGAACTTTCATTTCACACGCCCTCATACTGCTTATCTGTTATACTGATTGATGAAATTCATCTGATGAACTTGATATCATATTCTTCACTGATGAAGTATATGAGATCGTAAGTTGTACTAATTCATCCGCAGGATGATCAACCCAAAGCCACTGAGTGGGTTCTCGATAGTGGATGTACAAATCACATGACTGGTGACAAGAATCTATTGATGGATGCTCCCTTATCACCATCTCATCTCAAGCATATCATCTTTGGCCGACAAAGGCAAAAGTCGTATTGGGTCTTGTAAGGTTATGTATCTAGAAGGACATACACATGGACAAAGTCATGCTTGTTGAGTCCTTAGGATACAACCTCATGTCAGCCTCAATGCTTTGTGATCTTGATATGGTTGTTATCTTTGGCAAGTATCGCTGTGTTGTGATTATGGAAGCTCGACAATTCCAAAGTCTTCAAGGCTTTAGGAGAGGAGACTTGTATATTGTTGATTTCTCTACAGACCACAACCAGCCGTGTGTCTACTTGCAAAAGCTTCGTATATGGCTATGGCATCGGTGACTTGGTCATGCAGGCATGAGGAATTTAAACACGCTTGCAAAGAAGAAGCATGTCATTGGCATTGAGAATGTCAAATTCTCAAGGATCACTTGTGGAGCCTGTGAAGTGGAAAATGACCAAGGCCAAGCATCCAAATAAGACTATCATGACCACTACTCGCCCCTTCGAATTGCTTCACATGGACCTCTTTGGTCCTAATCATTACTCATTGTCACTAATGATGCATCTCTATATGGCTTTGTTATTGTTGATGATTACTCTCACACATGGGTACACATTGTTACTTACAAAAATCAAGTGCATGAAGTCTTCAAACGATTTTCCTCGAGGGCTTCAACTAACTTTGGTGTGAAGATCGCATACATCATGAGTGACAATGGAACTGAGTTCAAGAATTCGGTCTTGATGCCTATCTTGATGAACTTGGTATTACTCATGAGTTATCTCGCCCCTATACTCCTCAGCAGAATGGCGCTGTGGAGCGCAAGAACAGTACTCTTGTTGAGATGGCTCACTATGCTTGATGAATACAAAACGCCTAGTCGCTTTTTGGATTGATGCAATTGATACCACGTGCCACATCATCAACAGAGTATATCTTCACAAATTCTTCAAGAAGACTGCCTATGAACTCCTCAACGACAAGAAACCCAATGTGTTATTTCAAAGTCTTCGTGCAAAATGCTGGATTAGAGATCCTCATCACAATTCTAAATTTGCAACCAAAGCACATGAAGGTTTTATGCTTGGTTACGGAAAGGACTCGCACACCTACAGTAGTCTTCAACATCACTTTCACAAGATTGTTGAAATCAGAGATGTGCGGTTCGATGAAACTAATGGCTCGCAAAGAGAGCACCTACCTTCTCGTGTTAGATGAACCAGCACCGAGGAATCTATCAAGTTCAAGGCAACCGAGGATGTCATTCCCATCAAGAATCAATCAAGAATTCATTCCAGACGCCGAAGAACGCCGAAGCTGATGCACCAAGATAATGTTGAAGACAATGGTGCCGAGGAAAATGATCAAATTCCTCACGACAACCAGCTCATCCTCGCATTGCAAAAGAAGTGCAAGTTGACAAGATCATCGATGACATTGAAGCGCTGTGTCCTCTCACACGCCAAAAGCTTCACATTTATCTAACTTTTGTGGGCACTATGCTTTTGTCTATATCACAGAGCCCACTAAGGTAGATGAAGCATTTCGAGCCCGAGTGGATTCAGGCCATGCAAGAAGAATTACATCAGCCGAGCTCAACAATGTCTGAACCGTCAAACGTCCAGATCCTCGCAAGCATAATATCATTGGCACAAAGTGGATCTACCGCAACAAGCAAGATGAAAATGGCCTTGTGGTGAGGAATAAGGCACGACTTGTAGCTCAAGGCTACACCAGTGTTGAAGGAATTGATTTCATGAAACTTTTGCACTGCTGCTAGACTTGAGTCTATTCAGATATTACTCGCCTATGCTAACCATCACAATATCACTTTATATCAAATGGATGTGAAAAGTGCATTCCTCAATGGTAAGCTTGAGCAAGAAGTATATGTTGCTCAACCCCCAGGTTTTGAAGATCCAAAGAATCCCGACAAAGTCTTCAGACTCAATAAGGCCCTCTATGGTCTCAAACAAGCCCCACGGGCGTGGTATGATACATTGAAGGAATTCTTCAGAAGAATGGCTTCACAACCGTTCACTCAACCCTACTCTCTTTACTAAATCATATGATGGTGAACTGTTTGTGTGCCAAATATATGTTGATGATATTATCTTTGGCTGTACTGACCAACGTTATAGTGATGAATTTGCCTATATGATGAGTGAAGAATATCAAATGTCTATGATGGGAGAGTTGAAATTCTTCTTAGGTCTTCAAATTCCAACAACACAATGGCATATTCATATCTCAGAGAAATACCTCAAAGATGTCCTCAAGAAATTGCATGCAAGATTGCAAAGGCGCCAAAATTCCTATGCCCACAAATGGCCATCTATGCAATCGATGAAAATGGTATTGACTTCGATCACAAGGTATACCGCCCATGATTGGTTCTTTATTGTACTTATGTGCATCTAGGCCAGATATAATGCTTAGTGTTTGCATGTGTGCCCGATTTCAAGCTACAATCAAGGAATCACACCATAAGGCTATGAAGCATATTCTTCGATATCTAGCTCACACACCAACACTAGGATTATGGTACCCCAAGGGCTCTACTTTTGATCTCATTGGATATTCTGACTGACTATGCTGTCAGATCGTGTGGACCGCAAGTCAACATCTGGTACTTGTCATTTCTACGCATCTTTGGTCCGTTGGTCCTCAAGAAACAGAATCTGCGATCACCGCTTCATCGCGGAAGCTAAATACATTGTCTGGCTCGTGGTTGTGCTCAATTGTGTGGATGAAGCAAATTCTCAAGGACTACGGCATCAACGTGAAGAATGTGCCTCTCATCGTGACAATGAGAGTGCCATCAAGATTGCTCACAACCCAGCTTCAACACTCAAGACAAAGCACATTCAAATTCTTCATCATTTTCTTCGTGATCATGTGTTGAAGGGCTATATCTCCATCGAGCATGTGAAAATCAAGAACAGCTAGCCGATATCTTCACTAAGCCCTTGGATGAGAAGAGATTTAGCAAGTTGCGTGTGAGCTAAATATCTTAGAATCTTCGAACGTTCTTTGAAAAGGACACATCCCGACACTTATGCAAAATTGATGACTTAGATGTGCAACATGAAGAAACGCTTTCTTCAATCAATGAAGAATAACACTCTAATGTGAAGAAATTAATGAAGAATTTGATTCTCGTAACCCTACGACAATTGTGACGCTGTGTCTGAAATCATCATTCTTATACGGTGGGTCACGCCACCACCAAAGTTGAAAATCTTCGTTGAGTTTTTCCTCGCTTTGAAATTCTTCAGCTTTTCAAATTCTTCAACTTTGCAAAATCTTCACTATTTCCGCTGCTTTTTTCTTCATTGGCAATATATATATATATGGGTTTATGTCCTCTACATCATTCACTTATGGCTATTTCTTCAAGTCGCTTGCTAAGTGAATGTGATCGACCCTTCCTCTATGCTATACTCAACCCAATCTATTCACAAATTCTTCATGTATGCTTCTATTTGAAACTCGCTCAAAATCTTCACTGTGTCCTTGTCACCAAGAAATTGCGAACTAAACTTTAAAACTGATCTTATCCAAACTTTCGGTTTTGTCATTAAACCGCTCCGCATCCCACGATGCATTATTTTACTCACCCACGATCGTGACACACGATCTCCACTACACAAGACGTAAGGTGACACATGTCGTGAGAAGGAGAATGGTCAGGCACGCTCGTCTCTAAATCTTCTGCGAACAGTTTTCACCGCCTCTATAAATACCACCTCTCCATCCTCACTTCTTTATCCGCCGACCTCTCTCTCCCGCTCGAGCTCCTCAAACCCTAGCCGCCACTACTCCATCGTCAGCCGGTGAGGAAGAGCTTCACTGCCTCGACCTCTTCGCCGACGATTCTACTACGATCAAGGAAATCCTCACTCCGGCCACGCCAGAGCTCTTCCTCCGCCAAGTTAGGGCGTGAAGATCCAACAGATTTAGCTTCACATCTACAACACCCAGCCTCATCGTGTTCTTCATTTAGGTAATTAAAAGTTACTTTACTACCCTCGTTGATCCAAAATTTACACTAAAATCTTCAAAGGTGTTTTATTCTTCAAATCCTCACACACAAACACCTCACTAGTTATATGCTCTTGATTCGCTTCTAAGCAATCATTTTCTTCAAGATTCCTCAATTGTGTGGATCCTCGATCCAGACAACTCGAACCTAAGACAAAGAACGCTTTAGTGAAATTCTTCAAGGCTCATCCGTCAAAATCCTCAAAACTTGTTCTTTTGAAAACCTTATGAGAACGATATGACCTCTCCAAATTCCTCGCAACTATACTCGCTCACAGGTATCATGTCCGCCGCTGAATCACTAGGTTCTCATCAACTTAACTCATTTGCGCTGCTCTCGAAGAAAAGTTGCATACTTCTTCAGAGAATTCGCTTGTTCAAATTCTCACCAAGAATATGGCGTAGGAAAGAAGCCATGTAAAGGAGGAAAGAGGCCTGAGGTCATGACCGCTTTGAAATCCTCGAGGAAATATATGCTGATTATTGCACACCGATGAAGCCGAAGTTCAAAAGAGAATAAAAATCAGCGCAAGGTGCGATCCAAAGGATTGAACGGAGATGGGCACGGAATGGAGGAGTACAGATATGTAACTCCAAAGTACATGAAGAAATTAGCACTCAATCCTCCATGCCCAAGAGCTCCATTGGCACTGGTCAAGAAGTCGACCCCACCAAAGATCAAGCGTGGTGAGGACTTTCCAAGAATGGGCCTGCGCCAAGCCAAGTTGGCAAGACAAGCCAATGAGGCAAAGGAGGAAATTCAATGAGGACTCACATCGCTGCTGCCCCGAGGCCTCTTTCAAGCCAAGAAAATCTATGGCAAAGAAGCCACACAAGCCAAGTGTTTCACCAACAAGCCCTCACGGCCAAGTTCTCAAGAGCTCCCTCACGGCCACCTCATGCTGCCTCTGCCCTCCAAAATCCTCACCTTCAAAGTCCTCAAGAGCTCCTCCCAAGTCCTCAGCAGTTCCGACAAAGTCCTCAAGACTGCATCCGCCACATGCCAAAGGATCAGAAGCTTCCATTGCCTCCGTGTCTCAAAGAAGTTCCTCACCGCACTAAAGTCTTCTATCCGCCCGACTGGAAGACTAAGGCCACACTGGACGAGGTCCTCGCCAAGTCCTAAGAAGAAACAGGTCGCCCAAGAGCCACCTGAAGATGATGAGGTCTGATGATGATGAACTTGCGGAAATCATCGAGACCGCCAAGAAAGGGCCATAGAGCCAAAGGCACATCTGTACATCATGTTGATCCGAGGAAAATCTCGATTACATTGATCTCAGCACAAGGATCCAAACACCCTATGCCTGATTTTCATCTCGACTCGGACAAAGTCATATGTTGACCCATTTCATCATCAAGAGAAATGGAAGTTTGAAAAGGCAAGAGAGATCAAGAAAGCTCAATACGTAAAGGAGAAGTTCTCAAAAAACGCTGTCGTAATGACACCGAGGAACTTCTCAAGGTCCAGACTGAAATTCAAGACCAAAGAAAACTTCGATGCTTATTATGCCGATTGGCAAGGAGCCAAGGTCAGATTCGCTAACCTCGACGAAGAAGTTCACCAATGTTGCTGCCCTAACGCAACATGAAATTCCTCAGCCGGAGCCTCACCAGCCGACCGAAGAACATGCCAAGACCACTGATGAAGTTCAGGCTGTCAAGAAAATGCTAGCCTGTGGCTGATGATCCCATTCCAGCCGCTGAAGAAATTGCCTGGCATCCACTAGTGGTGCGCCTCAAGAAATCGAATAAGACAGGCAATCGCATCGGGCCATACCGAGGAAAATAAACCAGATTCCTCAGCTCCTCCCGCCAACACCAACTCCAATTCTTCCATCCGCCTCGATGAAGAAGACCAAGGCTGCGAACGAGCTCAGTGAAGAAACGGAAAGCATCAAGAGCGCCAAATTCTTCTACTGCAAAGAAAATGAAGCCAATGACCAGCCCTTTGAAAATCCAATTGATGCTGTTCCACTTCTCAATTCCATCAAAGGACCTTGTTCCTTTTGATGAAGATTATGTGATCCCAAGCGGATCTCGATGAAGAAAATCATCTCGCCTTTCCGAGCAGATTGATGAAGAAATTGAAGTGGAAGCAACCTTCAACCCCAATCATTTCCTCGCCTATGCCTCGCCACAAATCAAGAGGCCCGTGTTGAGGAAATTGAAGAAGATGTGGATATTGGAAGCACAGCCTATGATGAATGATGACTTTTGGGAAAGTCAGATCCAAATTCTCCACTCTTCACCCCAATCCAACAGAGCACCTCACCCCCGCTCCAACTGCTCAAATGGGCTCAAGAAACTCATCCCACTTCATCTCGTCCATGAAGAAATTCCAGCCACTAGCGCCGATGAACTCGCCATACTGATCCTCGATCGCACCTATTGAGGAACAAGAAATTCCTCACCAAGAACCTGAGATTGCGATTCCCGAGGTGGTGATGCAACTCATCGACACTCCACGCCAAAGCCAAAGGATCCTTCTCAACAAAGCAAAGTTCAAGGCTGAAGATTTCTTCACGAGCACGATTCTTCATCGATTATAATCCATATGATTCTCGCCAGATAAGGAAGAGGCGCTTCGACTGCCACCAAGCCAATTTCTATTCCTCGTCGCTCTTCAACAAAGACAAAGTCTTCGATCATGCTCATATTCCTCATGTGGACATGGAGTCTCTGCTGAGCTTTGAGCCACCCTCGTTCTTCACGACGCAGACTTCAATTTCTGCACCGACATCTCGTGGATCGGAATGAAGAACTCATTCTTCAATTCTATGCAACGCTGCACATCACCGGAGACGTCAAGACGTGAACTCATGGGTGTTAGATCGATGTCCAAAATATTACTACAAGGCACCAAAGAATCGAATTGCTTCGCTTTCTACCACTCGTCCCTCCACTTGATGGTGCTCGCTTGTATCTACAACGAACCGTAACTTTCAAATCACTATATGCAAGTGTCGATGAAGCCTTTAGCCAAGGCAGGCCCAAGAACCAAATTCCTCGTCAAGGAATTATTGTATGTGCCTCATCGCCTATCGGATTCTGACGAAGACAATGAGTCCTATCAAAGGCCACGACTCAATGATGAAGAAGTCGCTGGCATCATGAAGAATATGCTTTCAATATCATCCATGGTGTTCCCTGCCAACTTCCATGATTTCTTCATGAGGACTCGCAAACATTGCTATGTCACCATTTGAGCTGAAGCCTTATGCGCTTTGGATAATGAGATTCATCAGACAAGGTCTTCACTCAATTACAAGGTCGATGACACTAAACCACCGCAGCTACTTGCCCCTCGATTGAAGTCCTCAAACGGACATTTACCTCACCGATGACAAGGGCAAGGCTATCACAGATCGATGAAGGCATTCGCCCATTGATGGACAGTTTCAAAGCTGCATCCTACTCCACCAATGATGACTTTGCCACACATGACTCCGCCGAAATACCTCACCAAGCAAAGTCCTCAAGCTAATGCACCTGTGGTGATGACTGATCGTGAGTTACTCCTCGCCTTCATCAAAGGTTGATCGCAATCATAAATGGGTCAAGCCGCTTGTCAATTCTTCACAACATGACCTCACACACAATGCAAATGAAGAAAACCACTACTACCTCCATGAAACCTTCAAACGCACCGGGCTGTTCTTTCAAATGTCTACAGGCATGGAAGAACCGATCGCAATGGGACTCAAGGAAGAATTTGACTGGTCTGCACTCCTCCAAGAAATACAAGAAGGTCAAAGTTCCTTCCTTGGTGGCTAGCTCCTATTCTTCATCGCGCGACAATGATGAAAATGAAGACTTGAACGACATCGCAGCAGGCCCTACTACAACAACCGACCCCAACAACGTCGGGCGCCCTTCCTCAACTTGAAATTCTTCGTATGTTAGTCCTCGCCGATCCTTTTGGTCATTCGATGACAAAGGGGAGAAATTTGAGTTAGTCTTCAAGCGGGTCTATTATATGGGCAATTTATTTTGTTAAGTTACAACTCGCTCTTCTCAAACTTTTATTGGATCGAGTTGTAATCTTAAACCCGATGGTGCTTTTGATACTTTTTGATGCACCGTGTTTTGCACTATGCTCTCGATTCTCTTGAGCTTCTTGAGCCTGATACTTTTGATGCGTTATTTGCATGCTTGTTCCTCATTAATGCTATCGCACGATGCTGAATTACATCAAGCACCATATTTCATCATGCATTTCAAATTCTTCATATTATATGTCAAATGCGTATGAATTACAAGATATAGGGGAGATCTCCATGATTCAACTCTTCAAATGTGCATCACCAAAAGCAAATTCCTCACTATGCACATCTTCGTGGGAGTTCTTCTATATCTTGCAATCAAATTCCTCAATATCAGTATTTACACTTCATATGTTTATCCTCATTGAAAACTTAACCTATATTGTCATCAATCACCAAAAAGGGGAGATTGTAATTGCATCTAGTGCCCTTAGTGATTTTGGTGTATTGAAGACTTATAGGTTAAGGAACTAATGCGCTTGTGAGTGTACACAGTGTCTATAAGTCTATGAGGAGTTTGATATTTACAGAGAAAGTCAATTCTCAAAATGAAGTTCTTCGTCCAAGACTTTGATATTTTGAAGACTTTCTTCAAGACTTTGAAAGTGAAGAAATTGGTGTGACCTTGAAGACTTGGTATTCATTTGAGGAACATGAAGCGTGAAGACTTTTGTTTTCAGTTTCATTTTCTCTTTCTTGAGTCATAGGAAACACCATACCGTTAAAGGGTCGAGGAAATACTAAGGAAAATTTCCATGTGATGCTCAACTCAAAATCCTACACCTACCAATCCCTTCGAGTGAAGCCTCTTGAAATCTCATATAGTTCACCAATTTCTTCAAAGGATGAGACTAAGTTCTTCCGTTGTCGAGGAATTTGTTCTCGACCGAGGAGTTAGGAATTCGCCAAAGGCGGATTGCCTACACAGGAGGAACATGATAGCCCCGAGGAATTTGAGATTCAAATTTCCGATCGTTGTCGTGTTGCGCGCTAGCTGTCCTAAAATATCTTATCCACCTAACGGTCATATCATTGAAGGGCATTTATGTCTTATCATGTCGGGTTGCTCCCTAGGCTATAAATAGCCTTCACAACCACTAGCTGGTTGGCTGCTCCGAGAGAACTTGACACTTGTCATTTGAGAGCAACCCATCCTCCGAGGACTTTGAGCGAAAATCATCGAGTGAGGAAAACCCAAAACCAAACCCCTATAAACCCAAAGTGATTGAGCATCATCAAGAGATTGATCCTAATGGGATCCGACGCTTGTTACCTTTGAAGATCGTGCTTCTTCCAGACGGTTAAGCGCCATGGTCTAGAGCATCCAAGAGGAATTGTGGATCGCCGAGTGACCAAGTCTGTGAAGGTTTGGAAGTCGCTCAAGACTTACCACGAGTGATTGGACGAGGTCTCAGGTGA